>CM034156.1:596026786-596137414 GCA_019776745.2 Taxus chinensis
TCAGTCATAATTTCACTATTGTGACAGTTGAGGGCAGTCCGACACCTCAGTTTTAAATATTTTCTTTCTTAGGATTTGATGTCTATTTGATAGTTTTACAGGTTCATATTTTATTATAGGTTTCAAGTGACCTCAGTGATCTTGGTGCAACCTCAGATGAGACCAAAGAAGAATAACAATGAACACCTTACGACCAATCTAAGGAGGTTTCTTGAGCTTTTTCACAGACCCAAGCACCTAAAAAAAAAGCCTAGGGTACCCACGAATGCCTCGGTCCCTGTCTAGATGCCCAGTCCTACCTATCACTCTAGATCTGTATTTTCCGGGGTCTTTGTGCAACGTTACTGCTCTGTTCACATGGTTAGCACTTCAGTACACTCCAGATTTTATTGTGAATCATCTAAGTACCGCTTGCTCCTCATTACAACTAGAGTTTATAAGTTATTGCTTAGTTTTCTTGAATATCATTTTATGTACTTAATTGTATATTTATTTTACAACTACAATAGCATCAGATTAGGCATAAAATTCACATTTTTAGCTTAATAATTTTGGTGAACCCATGTTCAAAATACTCTTGGATCCTTATTTTTCTTCCATCGTGGCTCATAAGTTCTCTCAAATCTCGCTTTGCTTAAATTGCTTCAAATGTACCCATCTTGTAAAGAATCTTTCCACAAAACCCTAGACATTATGTATATACCTATCAACATGTTGCCTACTCAAGTCAAATCTTATCTTCGATCGTCTTTCTGATGACTCTCTTGGTTCCAATTCCAATCAATATATTTGTAAATCCATTCAAGCTATTCTTTCATTATTTCAAGATAAATTTCAGGCTATGGATTCCACAATTACATGTCTAAAATCTAAAATCCAACATCTTAAGGATGCTTCTCATGCTTATGTTTGTTCTCCTTTCTACATCTCATCTTCATTCTATATCTTCTACATGTGCTCATATTAGTGAACTTCAAATCTTGCCACTCCCCATGCCTCTCAAGTTTGCAATCAATGCTAAGCAACAAGATATTCTTCAAAAAACTTAGAACTCATTAATTAATCATCTTACCATCTACTCATTGCTATCCTCCTTATCGGCTTGCAAAATATCAAGGTATTCCTTATTGCAATTATCATCAAATCAACAGACATAACTGAAAATGATTTTTTATGATTTTACAATGTAGAATCAAACATCTTGAGCATCAAGGTTTTATTTCATTTGTACTGCACAACATTTTGTGACATGGTCCTTTCCACTTGTTACATCTCAATGGGTTCCTAAATCTTATTCGTTTATATCTGATGAGAATCAATTCATCACTTCTAATGTTTTTTTTTCCCGCCACTTAAGCGCTGCCTATAAAATCTAATCAAGTCAAACAACCACCTCTAAAAATTAGTCTCACTCCCCCTCTTTTTCAAGGCATCTATGACACTATCAAGTCAGCCTAAGAAACCTCCTTTAAAAATCAATTCAACACCTCCTTTTCTCAAGCTAACCACAACATTACCAAGTCAAATTGCGTAACCACCTCTCAAAATCAGTCCACCTTTATTCTCCTATCAAGTCTTATGTAGTGTCATCAATCGCACATAAGCTCGAACCAATCACTTTTTTTCAAAGAAACTACTTCTACTGATGGCCAAGAAAAATTTCAAATTCCGCCACCCTCACATGGTCCTATTATTGCTTTGGCTAGGACCATTGTTTTATCACTCAATCTTATCACAACAGAAATAAAATTTTGCCACAATCGCATGGTACCTTTCATGTCACTACATAAATCTCCATCATTGGAAACACTTGGGGGGCATCACACTTATTCTCTCCCCCCCTCTCGCTATTTCACCTTTTTCTTAGATTATTTCTTTGAATAGTTGACGAAACAGATAGGGTAACGGGTGTAGGAGGAATACCTGTTCAAATGTCGATTTGATGGGTTGTTGCATGTATATGAATTTCTAAATCCATAGCCGACCGTGAGAGCTTCCTTTTGGTTAGGAGGAACTACCTATAATGAAAGCAAGACCACCAGAAGAAATTAAACAAAAATGGGCATAGTGAACTACCTAGCATGAGCCAGATCCAGGAAGTATGATACTTCCTAGATGGTTGTCAGTCCACTGTTTTAAAACAAATTAATGTTGTAAACAAAGTAAATCTTATTATTGTTTTAAAATGATTTAGGTATCTCACTTAAAAACACAATAAGAAATAGATCTAATCTAACAGGCTAGGCTAGAATAGAATCCAAGGTCAAGTGATAGGTTTTGGGTCTTTACAAGTCTGATAAAGGTCTCAGAGTAGGTCACAGGTGAGTGAGGGTGAGGTAAAATTAGGTGGGTAGGTCTCTGTTTAAGGTTGTGTGGGAAAACATAGAGACCGGCATAGGTCAGGGGTGACTGAACGCGGTTAGGTATAACTAGTTGCCAGTTACTGTGAGATCTGGAAATGTCACAGAACGGGTGGTTTTGGTCTCCTTTGTGATTACACAATGGATTTTGGTTGGTCAGAATGATGTGATAGGTGACTAGAGTAGGCTTTTACGAGGTTTTGATGGGTCTATGGAGGTGAAAATGTTGGAGAAGGTCAATAGGGAGCAAGATAAACAATAGATGATAAAATAATGATGAAATGAAATAACTAGAAAATTGTGATGTTGTACTTACTTGGATCTCATTCCTGAAGGTCTATGTGTGAAGGATGGAGGTGCTGATGATGGGTTTGAAGGCTGACCAGTGATCACCAACTGAAGAAAATCTTCTACATGGGCTATATGCACACTCCTCTTTGCTTAGATAGATCAGAACGTGGTTGGGATGGCTGTGTAGGAGAAGATCCTCAATCTCCTTCCTTGGATGTGAGTTCTTGCTGGAATTTGACTCTCTGAAGATGCGTTATCTCTTTGAGATGTGTTCTTGCCCGTCAAATTTCTTGCTTCCCACTTCCAAGTTCCAAGTTCTAACCTTGAGAATAAGGTTATTTTGGGTTAAAAGGGGTAACCGACGGCGGTCCGGCTTAACTGGTGATGGTTAGGGGAAACCGATGTCGGTCAAGGTGGGATTTCCTAGGTTTACTAAACTTAGGGAGATACTCCTAATTTCCTTGGATCTTGTGTCGCTATCCCACAGATTAGACTCAGATCCTCTTATGAGCATGTGGGAATGTGGTTAGAGGGAATGTAGGCATTGATTTTTAGGGTTTGGCTAAGTCTTAGTTAATTATGGTAACTTGCTAAGAATAGGTCTTAGGTTGAGTTAGTTGGGTGAGGTGTCTAAGTAAACTATATGTGTTGATATTATTTAATATATATATTTAAATAATAAATATAGTGAGGATAAATCATTAATTTAATTTAATTAATTAAATTGATATTAGTGGGGTGAAGGGGGTCATGGCTAGGTAAATGTAATAAAGGGGGGCTTATATGTCAAGGAATGAAGGGGGAGTGTGACCTAATTTTAGTGTCTACATTTTTCCCCTTTTTGTTGCGTAGCTTGTATTGGGAAGCAATACTAACAAAAGTAAGATGTGGTTGCCCCATGTGAGGGTGAAGGTGATCCCCCTCAAACCAAGTAAGTGACGAGGTAGCATGCTAAAGTGGTGAGTGGTTTGATTAAAGGTAAATGTGAAGAAAAGGTAAATGGGACAGGGGAAAAGGGGTGAAAGGTCTACTCGGGTGATCTAGGTAATGGGTCAGGGTCAAAGGTAGAAAAATTCAAACACACGCACACATATAAACTATAGCACACTACTGGGTTGAAGTGTAGGAAAACTCTACATTGTTTAAGGTCGATATGTTTATCCAAACAAGGGTGTAGTGAATCCGGTATCCAAGGTATAGGATATGGTCAGGAAACAAAACGTAGGTTAGGTACAGGAAAATTTAGGTATGTTCCGGTACACAAAAGGTAGGGTCAAGATAAATGGTCACAATAATAGGCTAGGTAAGGTCATTAGGTCAATCAACACAGGTAACAATGCCACAAGGTATAGCGAGCACATTGGTTCAAAGGTCACAAACAGTTTTCTGGGTCCAGGTAGATAGGTCACAACACGGGTAAGCCTGAGGTAGGGCTAAAATAATGAGGATTTAACAGTAGATGAGATGAGGTTGAAGAAGGTGGAGGGCCAAAGGGGAAGGTAAAATGGTCCAGGTAGGTGTAGGGAAGGCAAAAGAAAGAGGAGGTAAGGAAAATTAGGTGAATGTGAGGGCAATGAGTATGTAGGGTAGCCAAAAATGGTTAGTATGAACTCGATGACAGTGGAGAGGAACCGACGATGCAGTTGGCTAGGGCATCAGACTAGACATCAGTCAAGGGTTTAACCGACGTTGGTTGAGTCAGGTAGACTATAAAAGGTGAAAAAAAATGCATTTTAAAAATTCATTTGGTATTGGTGACAAGGAGAAAAGGACAAGAAGAGAGAAAATAGGAAAAGGACAAACAAAGACATCCAAGAGTTTGGTTGGCAAGCCACGTAGGCGGGGTTAGTTGAGTGAGAGGTGGGGTCATAGGATCAAATCGAGGGAGGTGATTGGTGTGGAGATTTGGTGAACATTCTTGGATGGCGGAGGTCAGAGAGTGATCAGGAGGAGCGGCACGGAGGCCGGTGGTTCCACCATAATGGTGGCAGCAGAATTAGGTAGGTTTGGAACCTTTGTTATATATTTTTCAATTAATTTGGTTAAACATATAGAAAAAAATATGAAACATGGGGGTTTGGGGAGGGGAGAATTGCAAAATGGGAAAAATAAGGGGAAATGGGAATATGGAAAAGGGTAGGGGGTAGGTGAAGAGGAGGATTATAGGAATAATTAGGGGTGCAAGGGGGAATTTGGGTGGGTAGGAGGATTAAGGGAGGAAAAGGGGGTTGGAAAATCGTGGCGGGCAGCCCGATAGAATGACTGACATCGGTCGACTTGTGGCCAACATCAGTGGGTAGTGACTGGTATCGGTCACAAGAACAGTGATCGATGCCGGTCAAGGGGAGACTGTGGTTAGTCAAGGGATAACTGAGGGTCGGTCAACCGAGGGTTAAGTTGGGACAAAAAAAAGGAATAGAGGAAGGGCAGGGTGGGAAAGTAGGGTAGGTGGGAAAGGATTAGGTGAGAGGGAAAAGGGTTAATGGAGATGAGAAGGGTTTAGGGTGGCTAGGATGAGGGGTAGGGTAGATAGTTTAGAGTATATGGGTTTGGGTAGGTTAGATAGTTTCGGGTGGATGGGTTTAGGTAGGTTTGGGTGAGGGTTAGGGTAGATGGGTTTTGGTAGGTTGGATTAGCAATAAGGCCAACGAGATGGGGGGTGGGGAAAGATATTAGGTCGAGATGTGGGTTGAAATAGGGTAAGTTGGGAAGGTGTACTAATACATTGTTCTTGTGGGATGCAGGCCCGAGATGAGAAGCGAGATGAGGGGCTAGGTGCTCACCCTTATTATTGATAGTACAAGTGCGAGCACGATGCGGGAGGAGTGACAGCATGTTGTAGAGGTGGGGTTGATAGGGGTGAGGCACTATCGGCATGTATTCCGAGAGGCGAGTCTAATGGTTTCCCTCATTAATAGATGGGACTCGGTGACCAACACCTTCCATATGCTGATGGGTGAGATGACGATCACCATGGTGGATGTCTACATGATCTTGCGGTTGCCCATAGTGGGGGCCTAGGTTTATTCTATCTCTTTAGAGGCATCTGAGGAGCTACTAGCACCTGTTTTTGGTGAGGGTGTAGCAGACCTGACGTTCCATAGCACTAGCCTGAGCTATGGAGTGATGTATAGAGATCATCTAGAGGAGACGAGGTTAGTGGTACTTTTGATGGAGGTAGTGTGTTGCTTCGCACTGCTAGATGCAGAGGGTGGGAGATTCCCGAGGTCACTGATGGGAGTCCTTCATGACATGGTGATATAGTAGACACGGTTCACATGGGAACCTACATTGTTGATGCAGGTATATAGAGAGCTATGGGCCTACGGGTGACTATGGAGGTTCAACATCTACTGCATCATAATACTGCATTGTTGGGCTTATGAGCACATTGTTTGTGTTTTACTAGTGGGGATGCCCCGGGAAGATGCATTCCCACAGTGAGAATTTTGAGAGTTGGGTACAGGTGGTGGGTACCGGCCATTGGAGAGGCCCAGAGGTGCTAGAGCTACTCATGATGTAGCTTACTACAGGAGATTGTTGGAGGGGTTATCTCGGGGGTGGACATCATTTGGAGGCTGTATGTGGGCTTCCCCGCATACAGATAGATGGCCACGGAGCTAGATTGGATACAACTACATTTGTGGATAGAGGGGAGGAGAGCATGAGAGCATGAGTAGATACCTATAGAGTGGGTTAGGTGCTAGTTCGGGTTAGTCCAGGATGTACCATCTCCGTTCTGGTAGTACACTGAGAGATGATGTGGAGAGACCTATGTCTCCACCGCAAACCCATCGTGCTGATTGGACAGGGGGGAGCAGCTAGTGGATTCACATATTGATGATGTCATAGTGGCAGATGGATACAAGTAGTGGTGGGCAGCATAGCTAAGAGCCATACCACTGAGGCTAAGGTAGCTAGACTTAGCCACCATCATAGTGTAGAGGGATGCCCTACAGGGGTAGGTGGCTACCTTGGTGACGTAGCTCGGGATTATACAGGGGCAGTTGATAGGTAAAGAAGCACATGTTGCCACATTACAGGCCCAGATAGCGACGTTTGCAAGCTCCCGGTAGAGCAGGGACAAGTACCTTCATAGGCAAAGGTAGGGAGAGATGGGGATGGAGAGGAGGTAGGTGGAGGGGGGAAAGCAGATAGCTGCCCTATAGGCGCAGGTAAATGACTTACAGGGCCAGTTGGCCACAATGTAGGGAGAGGTTATGGGTCTGCAGAGTCAGCTGTTAGTAGCGTAGGCACAAATTACTACTATGCAGGCCTAGATTCAGGCACAGGCACAGCTCCTAGGGCTAAGTCAGGCCATGGGTACCAACACAGGGCACAGGGTAGATTCCAGGACAGGGGTCCTGTGGTACATGCATCCACATAGGTAGGGATACCCATGGCACTCCCACAGACATTGACCATGGACAGATTCAGGGATGCCCTAGCAGAGGCACGATATTATCAGGATCATTTGTTAGCTATCAGGCTAGACATGCCCTTCTATTCTGAGTATAGAGCACAGCAAGCCTCCAGTCAGAGGACTAGATCCTGCATTCACAGTGTGGAGAGTACAGGGGGGCCGAAAATCCTAGAGACTAGGTTGTGGTGAGGCCACTAGTGTGCAGAGGCCAGCCCCAGGTGAGGGGCCATCAATAGGAGGTGAGGCAAGGTGTCAGGCACCAGACAGGTGTGACAGAGGGGTCAGGTGAGATAGAGTCACAGGCAGCATTCCCTGACATCATATGGGGAGATGATTGACTTGTTATGGACCAGCCTGCATGCCAAGTCATTTTTGTATGGATTATATATGAGACCGGCTTGCGTGCCAAAAGAGATTTTGTATTAATTAAGATTTTTTGTACATGATACTAGCCTGCAAAGCCGAAGATATTTTGTATTGGATAGCGGCCTGTGAGCTGACGATGTATGAGAGACTCATGTATTTTTGAGATGAGTATACATTATTGTGATTCACAAGTATTTATATGATGAGATGTACGAGGTTCAGGTGATTATGTGTTGTTATGTGTATTTTATTTTACTTTTGTTATGATATGAATGGATTAGGTGAGTTAGGCATGACAGAGTCAGGTTGGCTAAGGCATGGATCGAGTCAGGTTGGTTTATGCATGGATCGAGTCAGGTCGGTTTAGGCATGGATCGAGTCAGGTCGGTTTAGGTCTACTCAAAATATCCAAATATCACGTGTTCCGAACAACATCTATAATATAACCATGTCAAACAGTATAGCAACATCAATATATAAAATTTTTTCCAATAATCATCATGCACCATATATGAATCAAAGTCAGCAATAATCCATGATCCAACATCTAACATCATACTAAATCAAAAATATAACAATGTCCATAATATAGTTAGCAGTATCAGGATCAACATCTCAAGGTGTCCAAGGGAAGCGGGCACTACATCCCCCCTCCCCTTAGACTCAACTTCCTCTGAGAAGTCACTGGAACAAATGTGGGGAACTAAAATCATAGCAATGTAGCATCCTCACATGTAGTTGCAGTCTCATAATATTTGTCCCACTACACCTGGGACCTGATCAATTTCTCTACCCTCGAAAGCCCAGGGTCCTGTGATCTATAATGCAAACAAGCTCCACCATCACTTGCCCCTGATCCTGCACCCTACAATGATGTCCAATCTCACATATGAGAAGGATCTGTAACATATTTCCTAAGAACTAAAACATGAAACACATCATGGATGTAAGACAAGTTAGGTGGCAATGCTAGATGGTTAGGCCAAAGGACTGATACACTCCAAGATCTCAAAAGGACTAACAAATCTAGGAGCTAACTTAGAACCTTTTTCATAACAGACAGGGCTCTTGTGTGGTCTGACGTGAAGGAAAACCTTCATGCCCACATCAAAACTATGGTCGGTTCCTATGTTGATATGTGTACTTCTTTTTCCTGTCCTTTGCCCTCCTGTAGCCTTTGTCTGATCATAACCACCTCCTGCTCCATGTCCTGCAATAAAGCAGGTCCTAGATAAACTCTGTCCTCTAACTTGTCCCAACTAAGGGGTTTTCCTATAATCTCTACCATACAAATCCTGAAAAGGATCCCATGCCTATAGAACTTTGAAAACTATTATTGTAGGGTAAACTCCACCAAGTACAGGTAGTCCTCCCATTTGGACTACTAGTCCATAATTTACATCCTAAGCATGTCCTCTAAGATCTGATTCACCCACTCAGTCTGGCCATCTTTCTCTGGGTGATATGTTGTGATGAAGTTGATCCTCATCCCGAGGGCATACTGCAATGGTGGTCCAAAAATGGGAATTATAACAAAGGATCACGGTCACAAATGATCTTCTGTGGAATCCCGTGCAACCTGACAATCTCATCATGATATACCCCGTGCCACTGCACTAGCTATATAAGTTGGTATTTACCAGAGAAAAATGAGCCACTTTTGTCAATTTCTCCATTGTGACCATGATGGCATCGTAGGGTGGTATCTCGACATTGGTAGCCCCAACAATGAAGTCCATGGAAATGGTGTCCCACTTCTCACTCCGGTATAAATGAGGATAGAGAAGGCTAGATGGATGTTGATGCTCTTCCTTCACTTTCTGGCACTCTAAATAGCGTGACACAAACTAGGCCACATCTATATGAAGTTCCCTCCACATAATTAGTTGTCTCAAGGTGGGTGTACATCTTATTCACCCCAGGATGGGGTTGAATAGGGTGCACAATGTGCCTCTACCAAGATGTCCCTGCCTCAAGACTCCAACTTTGGGAACATAAATTTGACCTTTGTGCCAGAGAATTTCATCTGCCCATAAAGAAAAACCATCTAATCTTCCCCTCAAGGGGTCTTTGAGACTCGATCTCTTCTCTGGCTGCAATGTAGAAGCTGACGTTAGGAAGCTGCTTGAGAATCCTGCTCCATAAATTTGTGCTCACTAAGGTGGCCATAGCCACATGTCTCCGTCTGCTAAGAGCGTCTTGTAGCAAACATTATCCTTCCATTTCACATGCTCTATCTCCATATCATACTCATAAATAAACTCCATCCAACGCCATTGGTGAGCGTTGAGATTGGGCTACGGGAAGAGGTGGTGAAGACTCAAGTGATCTATCATGAGTGTGAATCTCTTACCAAGAAGAAACTGTCTCCATCGAACCAAAGCATGAACCACTGCCACAAGCTCAAGATAATGAGTCGGATAATTGATCTCATAATCTTTGAGTTTGCGAGACTCAAAAGCCACTACTCTTCCCTCCTACATCAACACACCTCCTAGCCCTGCTAATGAAGCATACGTGCATATGAAAAAATCACCATGTAGGATAGCGCCCAAATGGAGTCCCTTTCCTTATGGAGATAGATAGACCTTAGTAGAAGTATTCCGCCCATAACGTTGTATGTATGTTGTGTTTATACAGGGATATATTTCTCAAATTTTGACACTAATAACCCAACACGCCGACTAGTACCTAAGATAATGGGAGGGAAAATAATAAAGACCAACCTCATACATCTACATGAGAACTAAGTGAGCGAGACCAGGGCTCCTAGAAATGAGGAGCGGGGAACTTGGGGCATCCTAATCCCTTTCTAGGAACCCTAGTCAAATACTATAGATGACCACTGAGTGAATGACGATAGCTAAGACTCCCTAAGAGACAATCAGAACTGTGCAAGTAAGTGAAGACTGTGTGAGACAATTAATGAAACATACAAACTAGATTAATGATAGGCTTAGGGGATGGGTTATTAGCGAATGCTTTTCTTACACAAGATCAATATATAAAACAAAATACTTAGCTGTATAATTATAGTAATAAGTGCATGATTTTTTTACTACATTTCCCCCCACTTTATGTTGGTGAGTGATATCTTGGTAACATAAATTAGTTAGAGATGTGTACCTAATAGAAATCCAGAGAAGCCCATGTTGTAGTAGAACACATAGATTTGGTAGAAAAGTTTACCGAAAGAACCATATAGTGTGACGAACCATGGATCAACTTGTTGATCCATGCAATGTAGCGAGAGATGTAATATCACAATGAAGTTCCCTAAATGAGAGTAATTATTGTAATATTGGATGATTGATGATTTTGAATGTTGTATGATGACAATGAGATGGGGTAGGGATTGATCAGTTCCCAACCCAATTACATGTGTACGAAAAATCAACCAGAGGATTTTGGCATCCTACCGCCAAAGGAAGAGTGTAGGGATAAAATTGTGTTATTATCCAACCTTTAAATAAATCCTCAAGATCTAGCCACTGTTGACAGACTCAAATCAAAAAAATTGTGGTTTTGGATACAAATAATTAGATCAAATAGTTGAACCATATATGAGTGGTATAGGAAAGGCATGCTTGCCCCCACTCCACAAGTGTCGTTGTAATGTGATGGTTTCCAAGTTAGGTCATTTGGAAGATCAAAATGTATGGTGGCTTCTGAGTTAGGTCATCTGGAAGAAAATGCAAAGGATAGAATAACTTCCCAACTTAGGTCATCTCAGAAAGTACGAATGCAACTCCCAAGTTAGGTCAACTAGGAGGTCGATTGTGTTGTCTTATATTGATTGAACAGAATGATATCGATTGTTATAAACTTGAACGTGTTGATTGATTGATTGTTTTGATTGGTTACTCATAGAGATATTTTACACTAACTGCCCACATGTTAGGTCATTAGGGAGAGTTTATAGAAATTAATGAATGATCACATGGAAATATTTTATGTTTTTTTCCCCCATGTTAGGTCATTAGGGTGAAGTAATGAAATTTTGTATAGAGAAATTGTACATTTGTTGCCCCAAGATTAGGTCATTAAGGGAAAATGATGAAACATCTCATGGTGCATTAGTAAATGTTTGAAGATAATGAAATTATAGTGTTGATTGATCACATATTGGTGTAAGCATAATCATATGATGACTCAACTATATGCCCCCCTTTCAGGGAAAGGTGAGGTAATGAAAATAACGAATGCTAAGAAGAAAGTAAGCTCAAGATAGATAGTGTATGATAAATAACGCAAAAATGTGTATAAATTGAGTGAAAGACAACGTTGAGGAGAGATAACTCATGTGTATGATACGATGGTAGGTGGAATTCTGAAAATAACACCACAAACTGGGTGTAAATAAGAGTATAAACACTCAATATATGGTGAAAATCATATGGTGTATATTAGTTGAGGAAATGATCACAAAATAATGACTATAGTGAAACAGGTAGTTAAAAGTAACTATAAATAGGAAGGTGACAAAGTGATTAGTCACTTCATTTTACTTTTTTTGCGAGTGAGATTGAGCTATAAATGTGGAAAGATTCCACAAGCGAGATCAACATGTCCTACCCAATTTGAGATGGTAGCGACCATCATAGCATCATGTACGACGACAGAGTTGGTAAGTGTGTTGTTTTTTTTTTCAAAAAATGTGTGTATAGTAGTCATTTGTAGTGAATTTTTGCAAAAAAATTATATGCATGTTTCTGAAAGTTTTAGACCTAGACAATAGCAAGAAAGGGGCTAGTGGCCTTCAGGATAGGAGATCCCATGCATGGGTGCTAGTGTCCTACTCCGGGGAACCCAATTCCTGCTTCTGGGTGCCCTAGTCTAGTTGGTGTGAATTTAGTATGTATTATTTTTATTGTGTAATAATGTTGTAAGCGAGTGTGTATGTGTTTGTATAGTGTTCTAATATTGGGTTTGTTATTGTATTGTTTTGTGTAGAGGGATATTCACTTGAGGGAGTTCCACAGGGGTTGTCATTTGAGTACTTTTCTTGGGCTAGGTTTTTTCGAATGATGATTGGGAGGTTATGGATTGTACCTGTTATCCAAAATTCACCCCCAAGGTAATTTTGATAACATGCATCAAATTCTTTAGTCCCAAGCAATTATATTGATTCAAGGCAAAAAATAATGTTTCTGGGGTCCCCTCGGGTTCTTTCTAACTCTTCTATCCAAGAAGAAAACCCAGCAAGTTTTAAAAATGTGAAAAATTTGAGAAAACAAGCTCGGGCCAGGGAAAATCATGAAAAATAGCTAAGTCCTAGTCCTTGCAACAGTCGGGACATAAGCGACATCTGGGCGCGAACCAGCTGAAAGGCCGCCAGTTGGTCTACGCAGCATTTGGGACATCCGGGCCAAAGGGACGCGTGGGACGTAAGGAAATCCGAACTGGCCGAAAAGTGGAAAAATTTGACTAACTGTTGATACAGGCAGTCTGGGACATCTGGGCAATTAGTACGCGGAGGACGCAAGTTGGCCGAAAAGACTTAAGGCAGCCCGGAACATTTGGGCTGAAGGTACGCGAAGTACGCGAACTGGCTCGGATCGACCGAAATGACAACTTTCGCACCGGGACAAGTTGGGACAAGAGTACGTGAACCGGCCAAACAAGGCGAATCGGAAGAATTTGTCCCAAACAGTCTAGGACAAGTGGGACAAGAGTACGTGGTGGACATGAACCAGCTGGTTCAGCCGAAAAATGGGACTTTTGTACTGGGACATCCAGGCCAAAGGAACGCGTGGGACGTGAAAAACTGAAGCGGCCGGAAAGGAGAAGAAGAAAAGTCAACGTTTGGTCCGAAAACTTCAAACGGCCATAACTTTCGACTTCGAGCTCCGATTTTCATAAAATTGGACTTTTTGGAATGAGCACGACATCCTCTATGCCACAATTTCTTATTTTTAATGAAGATATATTTAAATGGCTCTCCAGTCAGTCAATGCTCATTCCCGTCAAATGACATAAAATGCCTGCCAGACCCAAAATAGCTGCCCGCACTTAGAAGGCCATAACTTTTGCATTTCTCAATGAAATCACACAAAGTTGGTACCGTTGGAATCATGGCTTTGAGTTTGACACACAGAAATCAAGAAATTACAGATTTAATGAGAGATTGATTGAGTATTTTTAACAAAACGTTGCCGGGTTAAGAACAGTGTTTTATTTGGTAGCTGGAAGTGCAATTAAGAGGCATGGTCATCATTATGTCTCTGCTGCAGCACATGGGACAGTATGGGGAGCCTTTTACAACTAATTTATAATCATTTCACTCAATTTAATGCCTCTTACAGGTGGTTGAAGGATAGATTTCAATATTTTCATTTTCCCTTCTCTTCCATTTCTCATTTTTTCTATAAATTGGAGTGTTGGGGCTCATTGTAAAAGGGAGGTAGTTTTCAGATAGCAAAGCTCTGTCAAAATTTCTTTGTGAAGCCAATGTGCTGTAGGCACTTGTAGTGGACTCCTTGCATGGTGATCCAGGCCCTTATCTTGTAATAGATTGAACTGTGCATGCCAGGAAGCAATAAAATACAAGTTTGTCGATATATCTTCCCCTACTGTGTTTTCTTGCATTCTTCTTGCCTCTTTTACCTTATTTACAAGAATATTGTGTTTATTATTATGTTCATGCAGGGATCTATTATCATTGTGTATGTTTGAAATATTGTTGTGAATGCATTTTGCTAGATTATGGAGAACTGTCACCACCTCTTCTAGTGTGCACTTTGCTCCTATATTCCACACATTTAGAAACTACTCTCACACCCTCCTTTTATGGTGTATCACTGCTTTAGTGTAGGCTTTCATTTTATGCATTCTCTTTCCTTGATCCCTTGGAAGTTTAGATTAGAATAGTTAGTTTCTCCTGCATTAGAGTAGATTGTGGCAGGTAATTTAGGTGCAAGAACCAGCTTTCTCTGGAGGTCTATCTCAAGTAGCAAGTCCCATAACTTGGAGATAGTACCCATGTTATCCAATCACACCGTGAGTTCAAGTATATGCACTTGTATAAACACAAGGGTGCTGTGATTCGGTGATAATAGTTCTGGCATGCCTGGTGGGACATAGAGGTCTTCACTTTCATTGCAACAAGATTGATGTGCACTTGTTGTAAGTTCCATCTTTGAAGGAGCTTTAAAATCACACATCTGGCGACTTCAAAAGAGGCATAATCTATTGGTTTCAGCAGTCCAAGCCTAAAAAATTTATGAGAAGAATACAAACCAGGTCAAGAACTAGGGAGGAAGGATTGTTTGTTTATCTATACCTTTCTCCAGGTAGAGAAAGAAGGGGAAGAAGAGCTCAAAGATTTGCGTCTCCACCTAATAGAACTTTGTCTACACCTCCACCTGGTAGACATTTTCTCGCATCAACAAGGGTTCTCAGACCAATTAGAATGGCGTAACCACTAAATCCCTTTGTCAATTTCACTGGCAGCAGCCCACTTACCCTCAATGCACAGAATCCAGTTCCAATTGCAGCATTGAAGAACATTCCATTTTTCACTGGAGAAAATCATACCACTCTGGGTGATCATGTCAAAGACATTGCTAACATCTGTGCAATCCATGAGATAAATGAAATGGATGTGGCTATCAAATTGCTGGAATCACCGTTCAAAGGGAAGTCATTGCAATGGTTCAGGAGCCTTACAGCTGGTTCTATCACAAATTGGAATCAGTTATGCATAGTTCTCCATGAGCAGTTTGGAGAGAAGGGAGACAACTTGTCTCTTCTAGAACAATTGACAACTATTAAGAGAGCCCCCAACGAGCAGCTGACTGACTTTAACTTTAGATTTCAAAGGTCTTGGGATAGGATTCCAGTGGCAGTCAGGCCAATAGCAGAAGGTGCTTTTCTATATTACCTTAAAGCTTTGAATTCTGATATTTCTATGTTAATTCAATCTATGGGAGGCACAACCTTACCTGCTACTTATAGCATTACCATTAGAGCTGAAAACTGTCTTATTCAAGCTGGTAAACTGGCTCCTAGGCCTCCCATGCCCTTGTATCCAAACTTAGAAAATCCAAGAACTAGTCAAGCACCCACTTTGGCTCCTATTCCCACCCCTAGAAATCAAAGTCTCAAATCAGACTTCTACTTCATCCTCTAGTGCTTCAAACGAACTCCAAGAGGTCATGAAACAATTGCAAAATTTGGGAAATCAGCTGGTTACTATCAAAAGATAGCAAGCTCAAAGTGCTAGACCGTATCAGCCTCAAGCACAGCCTACCAGGCTAGGCCCCCACACCAACAAAATAGGTCACCAAATCAGGCTACAAATCAAAATCAAAGCCAAGTAAGGCCTCCTTGCTAATAGACCATTTCAGCCCTATAACCCCAATGTTGTATCTGCTTCTAAAGCTTTGGTGCCAGTCCAAAATAACATGGCCCAAGAATATGATTGGTGTTTCCCATGTAGTCAGCCACATAACCAATCAATGTGCTTTAACGGTGCATTAAATCAGGCTCTTATGGTGCAAACCATTGGTGGGTCGCAAGAGTCCAGCCACGAAGAAGATCAGCAGCAAGGAGCACCTCAGCAAGGAACATCTCCGAACGAAACTACTCTTGTCAATTGGCAGGCTGAAGATTTCTGTGGTATGAATCAAATACCCTCTCAAAGTGTTGCAGCCAACACAAGGTCAAAGAGGAGAAATTTGGGTGAAGAACAGCCATTGGCTTCGAGTAATCCACAACCTTCTACCACTCCACAAGCCGCTGGAAAACAAATTGTAGTTCCAAACATGCAAGGAGCATCCAAACCAGCTCCTAGGCCAACTCAAATGCCAGTTGCTGCTGCCCATGTGCAAGGAATGAATGTGCAGACTAAGGGACAGCAGAGGGATGCTTCATCCCCATTCAACATCATTGATCAGATGAAGAAGACAAATGTAAACATATCAATGTGGGAATCACTATCCATCCCAGGCCAAAGAGATTTGCTACAAGCTGCCATAAAAGACTGGTCAACTTCAAATCAACAGGTCCAGATGCAAGAGAAGGTACTCACAAATGCTACCCAGCCTGAAGGAAATCATGGAGGACAGCAAGGTAAAATGTTGAAGCCCCCTCCATTTTATGTTTCATTGATCATAGGAGATAAGTTGGTACATAATTGCATGATTGACTCTGGGGCCAGTAGTTCAGTAATGCCCAAGCAAATAGCTGATTAGCTAGGACTCCAATATGAAGTCATCTCCAAGGGTGTAGTGCAATTAGACGGGACAGCAGTGACAACGGTTGGAGTAATCAAAGGATTGAGCCTCACACTGCACGCATGTCCCAATGTAATAGTGTTACAAGATGTGTCAGTCATAGACCTACCACCACTCTTTGCATTGTGCTTGTCAAGAGACTTCACTGCTAAAATTGGAGGCTATCTTTTGGCGGATTGGTCACACATGTTGTTCAGAACAAGATATGGAACCAAAGCCACAATCAGGTATGAACCTATTGCGAACTTTCACATTGAGCCTTACACTCCAAGCCAAATCAATACCAACTGTTCAGCGTTTGATCAAGAAGATTATCCAAGCACTGATGAAGCTGACACCAAGGTTGGAAGCATCCCAGATTTGACTCTCGATGAATGGGCAAGCAAGGTGCATGCTTTTGATCCCTATCAAGAAATAGAAGAATCCGAGTTAGGAGTTTATTGTTTACATGAAGAGAATCAACCTCTTCCTAGCATCACCAAGCCAGATCATAAAGACAAGAATGAAGTATGGCAATTGTTCTTTGATGGGTCAAGGAGTAGACAAGGTGCAGGAGGAGGAGCTATGCTCATTTCACCGCAAGGTATAAGGTATTACTCAGCCTTCCGTTTCTAGTTTTCCTGTTCAAACAACACGAGCTGAGTATGAAACCTTAATTCATGGATTGCACTGGGAAAAGAAGAAAGGCATCAGGAATTTACAAGTATTTGGTGATAGTGAGCTGATCGTAAACCAAGTCAAAGGAAAGAATGCTGCCAAAAATGATCTGTTGAAGAACTACAAAAATCGGGTATGGGATCTTATTGAAGATTTTGAAGCTTTTAGCATCAATTCCATCCCAAGAAAAAAGAATGAAGCCGCTGACAGGCTGGCAGCAATTGGGGCTGCGTTTGATGTCGTAGAAAGTATCAAAAGTGAGAAGTCTCAGCCTCATATCAAAGTGGTTGTGAGACCAGCTGTTCCAGATAACAACACAAGTTGGCAAGTCTTCGAGAATGATCAGCAAATTGTTAATTTCCTACAAGAAGAAGCTGAGTTCTCCGCCAGAAATCAAGACAAGCTGGAGCAGCAGTATGGTGACCAAGTGGTGCAGCTGAGGACTAACAAATAACCAAAAGGCCTCATAACCTTGGAGTCAATCTTCAACCCAAATGATCAGTTCCGGAAGGAGAAAGCAAACATTCAAGTAAAGGGTGAAGATTCAGAACCTATCTTAGTAGATGAAGGCAAGACATTGCAAATTGGCAAAGTAAGTACTCCACAAGAGAAATCTGATTTTGTTCAGCTTTGTCAAGAGTTCCCAGATGTCTTTGCTTGGACTTACAAAGATTTAAGAGGTTTCAACCCAAAGTTGGCACAACATACTATTGAGCTAGATCCGGAATCCAAGCCTGTCAGGAAAAAGCAAAGGCCAGTAAATCCTCATATTGAACCTCTCATGAGAAAAGAGTTAAGCAAGCTCATTGAGGCCAGTATCATCTTCCCCATCAAACACTCAAGTTGGGTTGCAAACTTGGTGCCGGTAAGAAAGAGAAATGGAGAAATAAGATTGTGTGTGGACTTTCACGATCTAAATAGAGCATCACTCAAAGATCATTATCCGCTTCCATCAATGGAACAAATATTGCAGGTTGTAGCTGGTTCAGAAAGGTTTTCATTGCTAGATGGATATTCAGGCTATAATCAGATAATGGTAAAAGAAGAAGATCAATTCAATATGGCCTTCACTACAAAATGGGGCATGTATGCTTACAAGAAGATGCCATTTGGACTGTCAAATGCCGAAGCAACATTTCAGCGAGCTATGGATATGGCGTTCAAAGGCTTGATCAACAAGATAGTGCTGGTATACCTAGATGATATCACTGTCTTCTCAAAGAATGCAGCAGACCATCTCTTTCACCTCAGACAAGTGTTTCAGAGGTGTAGAAGGTTTGGAGTGTCATTGAATCCAAAGAAGTGTGTATTCTTGGCACACGAAGGCAAACTGTTGGGCCACATTGTCTCTAGGGAAGGGCTAACAATTGATCCTGAAAGGGTTGAAGCCATCCGAACGCTTCCATTGCCACACCATAAGAAATCTCTCCAAAGCTTCTTAGGAAGGATAAACTTTGTCCGCAGATTTGTGCCTAATTTTGCCACTCTTGTGAAGCCTCTAACTATGATGTTGAAGAAGAGTCTGGCATTCAAATGGATAGCAGAAGGCAAAGAGAGTTTTGAAAACATCAAGCATGCAATATCACAAGCTCCAACTCTTATCAACCCAGATTTTCAAAGGACTTCATGTTGTATGCATTTGGAGGATCAGATACAATCTCAGCTATCTTGACACAGCTGAATAGAGAAGGTTCAGAATAGCCCATAGCATTCTTCAGTCAAACCTTGGAAGATTACGAAATAAAGTATTCTTTCATCGAAAAGCATGTCCTTGCCGTCATCAGAAGTTTGAAGAAGTTCAGACACTTGGTCTCAAACAATAAGATTCAACTGCTGGTGTCTCATGTTGGTGTCAAGGACTTCCTCCTAAACAAGGATTTAAACAAGAAGAGAGCAGGTTGGATCACTCGGGTGATGGAATATGATATTGAAATCAAAGTGACCAAGCTAGTTCGTGGCAAAGGCTTGTGTGAGCAGCTCGCTTCCAAACAACCAGACGAGTCAAAAAGTGAAGAGGATGTTGTCTTGCTACTACAGAACGATCAAGACCAACCAGCTGATGATGCACTCATCCCATGTTGGACTCAAGACCTTGTGCATTACCTCCAAACAGGCTTGTGCCCTCTAGAAGTGAGCAAAGCAAAGAGGAGATACTTCAGATTACAAGCCATTCCATATGTGCTTGTTGATGGAGTTTTGTTTAAAAAGGACATCAATGGAGTTCTATTGAGATGCATTGGAACAGGTCAAGTTGAGAATATCTTACATGAGTTCCATGATGGGGAAGCAGGAGGCCACTTTGCTTCGCGAGTGACAGCTCTCAAAATCATGAAAGTTGGTTACTATTGGCCTACTGTGTTCAATGATTGCTACTCATGGGTCAAGAAATGTAAGAAATGTGCATTCTTCACAGGGAAAGAAAGGTTAGCAGCACTGCCCCTTCATCCAATTTCAGTAAATCAGCCATTCATGCAATGGGGATTGGACTTCATTGGAGTCATCAATCCCAATTCAAGTCAGGGCCACAAGTGGATACTAACAGCAACAGACTATTTCACCAAGTGGACTGAGGCAGTGGCACTCAAGGAGGCAAAATGAATCTAATATCTTAGATTTCTATGAAGGGATAGTCACGAGGTTTGGTGCCCCTGCCACTATCATATCAGACAATGCATTGGCATTCCTTGGCACAAAGATCACTGAATGGGCTGTCAAGAATTGTGTGTATCTCAGCACTTCATCGAACTATTACCCTCAAGGTAATGGCCAAGCCGAGTCTACAAACAAGAACCTACTAAGAATCATCAGAAGGACTCTGGATGAAAATCAAAGAACTTGGCACGCAAAGCTCAAATCAGCCCTATGGGCTGATAGGATCACACCCAAGAGGTCTACAGGAAGCTCTCCATACAAGCTTGTGTACGGGAAAGAAGCAGTTCTACCTATATCACTTGAGTTGCCAGCATTGGAGCTCATGAAACAGTTGGAACTAGCTGAGTTTGAACCTATGGAAATCAGGTATGCAGAGCTGATGGAATTAGAAGAGACAAGAGAGCATGCAATGCAGACCATAGAAAAGGATAAAGCATTGGTCAAAAAGAGTTTTGACAAGAAAGCTAAGGCCAGGATATTGCAAACTGGAGATTTGGTACTGAAGTGGGATGCTGATCGTGCAAAACCGGGAAAGCACTCCAAGTTTGATGCCATCTGGAGTGGCCCATACATGATCATTGAATGCAAAGGTAGCAATGCTTTCCGACTGGCTAAGTTGGATGGTGAAGAATTGCAGATTCCGGTCAATGGGATCTATCTCAAACGTTGCTACTAGAAAGATAGATTTTCACCCTTGTAAATATTAATTTAGAATTTCCATTCCTCTAAGTGCTTATGCACATTGTACTGCTGTTAGAGTAGTTTTTTATTTCCCTAAGTGCTTGTGCACATGTCCTATTGCTTCCAGTATGTGCATGTTTGCAGCTCATCAAGCTCCTGGAAAAGAATTTGCAGCCACAGGAAAACCAGCTCAACGAATGTTTCGATGGCTCAAGGACACAGGTTTTCAAATTTCAGATCAGCTGAGAGGTTATCAAACAGACTCCATGCCCAATGGATTGCTACAAGCAGCTGGCCATTCTTCATCTGGCAGGTAGATGACCCCGCTGAGTCGCCAAAATTGTTATCCAAAATTCACCCCTCAAGGTAATTTTGATAACATGCATCAAATTCTTTAGTCCCAAGCAATTATATTGATTCAAGGAAAAAAATCATGTTTCTGGGGTCCCCTCAGGCTTCTTTCTAACTCTCCTGTCCAAGAAGAAAATCCAGCAAGTTTTAAAAAAAATGTGAAAAAGTTGCAGAAAACAAGCTTGGGCCAGAAAAAATCATGAAAAATGGCTAAGTCCTAGTCCTCACAACAGTCAAGACATAAGGGACATCTAGGGCGCGAACCGGCCGAAAGGCCGCCAGGTGGTCTGCGCAGCATTTGGGACATCCGGGCATGAAAGGGACGCGCGGGACGCGGAAATCTGAACTGGCCGAAAAGTGGAAAAAATTGACTAACTGTTGAAACAGGCAGTCTAGGACATCTGGGCAGTTAGTACGCGGAGGACGCGAGTCGGCTGAAAATACTTAAGGTAGCCCAGAATAGTTGGGCCGAAGGTACGCGAAGTACGCGAACCGGCCGGATCGGCCGAAATGAGAACTTTCGTACTGGGACATTTGGGACAAAAGTACATGAACCGGCCAAACCGGGCGAATGGGAAGAATTTGTCCCAAGCAGTCCGGGACAAGCGGGACAAGAGTACGTGGCAGATGCGAACCGGCCGGTTTGGCCGAAACAGAGGAATTTCGTACTGGGACATCCGGGCCAAAGGGACGCGTGGGATGCGAAAAGCCGAAGCGGCCGACAGCAAGGAAGAAAAGTCAACGTTTGGTCCGGAAACTTCAAACGGCCATAACTTTTGACTCCGAGCTCCGATTTTCATAAAATTGGACTTTCTGGAACGAGCACGACATCCTCTACGCCATAAAAACTGGATTTATTATTTTTGATGAGGGTATATATATTTAAATGAAGATAAATATGTTCGGCTCCAGTCAGTTAATGCTCATTCCCGTCAAATGACAGAAAACACCTGCCAGACCCAAAATAGCTGCCCGCACTCAGAAGGCCATAACTTTTGCATTTCTCAACGAAATCACACAAAATTGGTACCGTTGGAATCGTGGCTCCGAGCCTGATGCACAAAAAAATCAATGAAATTCTAGATTTGATGAGAGATTGATTGAGTTTTTTAACAAAACGTGGCCGGGTTTAGAACAATGTTTTATTTGGTAGCTGGGAGTGCAATTAAGAGGCATGGTCATCATTCTTTCTCTGCTGCAGCACATGGGACAGTATGGGGAGCCTTTTTCAAGTAATATATAATCATTTCACTCCATTTAATGCCTCTTACAGGTGGTTGAAGGACAGATTTCGGGATTTCCATTTTCCCTTCTCTTTTCCTTCTCATTTTTCTATAAATTGGAGTGTTGGGCTCATTGTAAAGAGAGTTTTTGGGTAGCAAAGCTCTACCAAAATTGCTTTGTGAAGCCAGTGTGTTGCAGGCCCTTGTAGTGGACTCCTTGCATGGTGATCCAGGCCCTTATCTTGTAATAGACTGAACTGTGCATATCATGAAGCAATAAAATATCAGTTTGTGGATGTATCTTCCCCTGCTGTGTTTTCTTGCATTCTTCTTGCCCTTTAATCTTTCTACAAGAATATTGTGTCTATTATTATGTTCTTGTAGGGATCCATTATCATTGTGTATGCTTGGAATATTGTTGTGAATGCATTTTGCTAGATTATGGAGAACTGTCATCACCTCTTCTAGTGTGTACTTTGCTTCTGTATTTCACACATTTGGAGACTACTCTCACACCCTCCTTTTCTGGTGTATCACCGCTTTAGTGTAGGCTTTCATTTTATGCATTCTCTCTCCCTGGTCCCTTGGAAATTTAGATTAGAACAGTTAGCTTATCCTGCATTAGAGTAGATTGTGGCAGGCAGTTTAGGAGCAAGAACCAGCTTTCTTTGGAGGTCTATCTCAAGTATCAAGTCACACAACTTGGAGATAGTACCCATGTTATCCAATCACACCATGAGTTCAAGTATATGCACTTGTATAAACACAAGGGTGATGTGATTCGGTGATAACAGTACCTACCTATGAAACATAGAACAGATGGGGGATGTGCCCCATAACATGCCTATCTTAATAACACTTATGCGAGAGATGGAACACAAATACTTGTACTATTCTGGTTGCCCTACGGGGGAGATGAATAGCTACATGGTAGAGGATGTGTATCATATATTGAGATTGCCAGTTGTTGGGGAGAGGGTACAGTGTCATGGCAAGTGGAGAACATGAAAAGGATAGATGAGAGATGCCTAGACGGTATTTTTTGGGGACTCAAGGTACCTACCGAGGCCCATCTCAGTTTGGATACCATTTTGAGGTTTGGGGTTCCACGCTTGTGCATAATTTCATTACCAGTTGTCATTACATCATCTATTTCACAGTTGAGGGAGGTGGTGTAGGCATCTTCTATAAGATGTGAGGCATATGTACCATCATATATAGGAGGAATAAGGTACTAGATATGCATGGGCATGTTATGTGTTGGCCCACCTGTATGCAGATTGACTTAAACAGATTTCATCATGAGGATGAACAAATAGGTGGTATAGGAGTCTACTGACATTATTGCATGTGTGTACCTATGAGCACATATCAGTGTTGAGGGCAGTAGGTGATCTGTGAGCAGACTGGGCTAGACTTGACATATATGCGAGGAGGTGGATTAGTGTGTGCATGGGTGGAAGATTGGATACAGATACCTATGGAGCACTTGACGGATCGTCATGGGGCCTCGAGAAAGGTGATATGGAGGTCATACGGAGACTATGGGGGGGAAAACGAGAGGATGTTATAGAGATACAGTGTATGCAGAGGAATATGTGGTTGGAGGATAAATTCCTAGGGGTGGTTGAGTTATTCCAGAGTGGAGAGGGTATCGCGACCAGTTTGGTATGGATGAGGATTTTCCCCCCAGAGTTGTATGTATGGTTGAGGGTGAGCCATTAGAGCGCACTGAGGAGGGTTGGAGCTAGACTTGGGCCAGCATTAGAGCAGTTAGTAACCTCCAGCGTTCGAATGAGGTAGATCTTGTGATAGATCTAGACAGACTGGAGATGATATGCGGGATGTCATAAAGGTATAACGATGCATGGTGGGCAAGAACATAGATGGGTTTTCCTTATTTCTCGTATTTTGTGGAGGTAAGAAGGGAGGTTATCACATGGAGGAGTGGGTTAGAGGAGGCAAGGAGATGTCCCTCGAATCCTATAGTGGCAGTTGAAATCTGAGCGTGGGTATCTATAGTAATTATGTTTGTGATGTGTTTTTTCACTTTCATATGTTATGATTATCGTTTGTCTAACATATGTTATTTGGATATGTTTTGTAGGTGATGCGTATTGGTATTTGATAGTGAACACATCCATATGCACACCTTGACATGGAATGTGTTTACCGTTACATAATTGGTGGGTGGAAGGGATATTAGAGCATTGTGTGGATGACATTGCAGGAGAGCATGTCCCATTTATTTGAGCCAGTAGGTTTTCATAGCAGCGCAGCGACGTGTACTATGCTACTGAGCGTTAGAGGGATGAGGCACTGCGAGGAGACACGAATGGGGTGAGAGAGGCGGCGGGTGGTGGTCCATTAGTAGAGGGATGTGTTCACACAATTTATCAGCACTACAAAGTCACTTTACTGAGAATTTTATGGAGAATACCCTATTACCTAGGTAAGTGGAGAGGATATTGAGGATTCACGATCAGTGGCATCAAGTGAGTGGTGAGGCATCAAGTTATAGGAGATCTCACAGTACCCAGAGAGTGATAGTGATGATGAGCTTTGATGTGTATTATTGTATATTATGTAGGGGAATTTCCCCCCTAGTGATGAGATGTTTTTTGTAAGAATGATTGTACTTGATATAAATATAGTATGATTATTAGTGGAATATGATGATTGTATTTTGATGTGTCATTGAATGTTCTGAGTGTGATTGATGATGATATGATTCCTGTGAATGATTATTGTTGTAATGTCACTCATGATGTGAAGTTGGATCTAATGTCCATGTTAGTTGATGGTAGACTTTCACTATGATGTATAGTATTGATAGATAAAATGTGGTGTGATATTGATTATAGGTAACATATTGTAATTCTAAGTATGACAATGAGTATGAGTGAGATGCATAATATGATTTTTATATAGAACTTGTCAATGCATGGGAGATGTAGTATAATGTGGTTATGTAAGTAACATGTATGTAAAAAATAGATAATCTAATGATTTACCAGTACTAATGTGATCGTAATATGTTAGTGTGATGATTATAGGGTGGAATAAGATTATGCGATGCCCCCCGGCATATGGATGATGAGGTTCATTTAATTTGGAACCCCTCAGCAGTCAAGAATGAACCATGCGTAAAGCAAGAGTGTGTCATCGGGAAATGATTGAGTGTGCTAGATGAATTCACGAAGTACATGATGATAGGTTTTTATAGAAAATACCTCAACAATCATGTAAGAATTTTAAGAACACAAGCTGTTTCATTGAGGGTTAAGGTGATAGTAATCACCTACCAAAGACCAAGGTGGTGTGAAGGAGTGGAAGCATGTGGCATGAAATTATGCATGAGTGTATGAACCAAATTGGAATAGCAGGTGTGAGCAGCGGTGGGATGGGACGAATGTGGAGGGTTGTGGTAGATCTGATGTGAAGCTATAGAATGATGTGGTGGATGACATGGATGAGCATATGTGGTGGATGCAATGGTACAACTGATGGATGGACGTGGTTGAGAGCGTGCATGAGTGACAACCTACGGTGGTGGACATGGATAATAACCTTAGCATTAGGTGGAGAAGACAAGTCAACACAAGTAGAAACACATGTGCCAATGAGGCAAAGGAGATATGGACTGCATTCACATGAGCAAGATCCAAATGAAATTAATGCCCCTTATCCTCTAATTATTGCAATCTATCATGAAGGGAAAAATAAATCATTGTCCCTATGTCCATTAAATTCAATGATAATTACAATAGGGTTGATCACACTGACACCGTAGACGATGTTGTAAATGGTGTAGATTAGATGGAAAGAGAATTAGATGCTCATTAAGTAAAACACGCATAGCACATCATGTGGTCGAACATGATGAGAGAAGTGTAATGGCTCATGACAAAATAAATGGAGTAGAAGGAGAAGTAGTCATATCGCAGAGGGAGGGGAAGAAGTATGATTTTGTGATTGTAGTAGGTTGAGCTTGTTTTCTAGGTCAGAGATAGAGACTGTGTAGGATGCTTAAATTGAGTGTTCATAGAGGAGCACTAGATGAGATGATAGTAGATAGTGGAGGTATGTGGAGGATCAATGACATGTGTTGAAATAATATCTTGTTCCAGGTCTGATGAATTTATAGCACAGAGAGAATGAATGACTCAAATGTATAATATTGCAATCCTTTGCTTGAGAGTGGGAATTAGACCACGAGAAAATATTAATTGCTTCTCATAGATCGATATATTATGGAATACTAGTTGATTTATATAAGAACTGGATTGTAAAATGTAATCCTTGACATGTTCAGATGTACCTGTGATGTAAAGTAGTTATATGATCACATAGTAACTCTAGGGCCATTGTTGATGATAAAATTATGGAGGAAGTTGCATCCTCCATATAATAGTAAATAGTAATAGACCTAAATGGGAAGATGAGTGTATCAATTGTAATGCATCACCATTAATACAATATGTCAAAAGGCCTTAAGCAATAATCTATCTACTATGTACCTTGGAATAAGAAGCCATAGCCATGCAGTATATGGGTTGATGGAGATGTACCTGACATGTGGTCACACATCCCCTTATCTTATCAAATCATGTTAATGTAGGCATTGATAAAGTCTTTAGGAAATGTCGGAGTTAGGGATTGGCTCTTAGGTTATAAGGGTATACCATAGGGGTAATGAGGTTGTTAGTCAATCATGATATTGCAGTAATGGAGTGCCCTATTTCTAAAGTTTGAGAGATTGAACCTAAGATTGTAATTGACCAGTGGTATGTATGAGAGAAAGAATATCGTGTGGATCATGTGATGAATATTTTTGTGATTCTAAACAATGTTATTGAGCAGTTGTATACTGTGCTAATTTGTACAAGTAATCATTAGGTTACCTCTAGTTGTGAAGATAAAGTGAGATCTCGATGCTACAGATTTGCACACCATATGGGTGGTTGGATGATCAAAGAATGGCTATAAGTGTGACAATAGGAGATAGAACCACACTCATTAGAAGTGGCTAGGACTTATGCATCGAGGACGAAACATGTCATAGGAGGTGAGGCAACCGATGGATGATACCTCAATAGGATAGGATGAACTAATCTGATGTAGGTGAAGCGTTAAGGAGGAGATGTGATGTTAGGAGTATAAGAACTAATAAATAGTGGTGCCTCGTGTATTATGCTAGATATAATTTCAAGAGAAAGTGGAGTATAAGATTCAGACTCAGTGGTACACAAAAGTAGTAGAATAAATGACGAATCAATTGTAGCATCAGATAATAGCCTTGCCACTTCGAGGGGACAACATCCAATTACTACTTCGAGGGTGTAACCTATCAGTAGGATACAATCAACACTCTAATACTGAATATGAGTGATGTGAGCTAGTACCTGTGATGGACCCCTAGGAGATAGCAATATCTAGACATATGGCCAGAGTCACTGAGGCCGTATCCATCCTAAGCATGGTAAATGATAAAGGAATGAAAGAGTCAGTATGAGAGCTATGTGTGCCACATGACCTAACATGTCCATCAATAAGAGAATTCATCTATAATTTCCTTTAAATAAGTTAGCAATGAGGATTCACTAGTCCCTCGTATAGACATGGTGTACAATGAATGAAAACTATAAGATCTGAAACCATGTATTGAGTGCTAATGGGAGAGTTTTCACAAACTAGTAGGCACCATGATTGTTGATCCATCCATAAGAGATCCTGGTTGATGATACATATCTTAACTAGAGTATCCATATACTATAGCGCTAGTCGTGATTCCATTCGTGACGATATCAGTCTCATCATAAATTGGATTCCATGTATAACCATGAGATAATGATGGGCAATGCAGAAGGAGAATAAGCTATTCCATGTATAACCAACATAAGGATTCAATGCATAATCATAATAAGGATTCCATGTATAACCATAAAAAGGATAACCACAATAGGGAAAAAAATGCTTCCTAAAGTATGGGTTGCACCAAAATGATTAACTTGTATAATCTGAAAGTGATTAGTTAATCCAATTAAGAAGTATAGCTATATTGGTAATGGAACTATGAATATGCCCTAAAATATAAATGCTAAAGTATTTTGTTTCTCTCATTTTAAATGAATTGAAAATAAATGAAATATGCTACAGGAAAAGGTATCCTCAACCTTATCAACCTGTAACTGAACTTTCATAATGATTCTTGGACCTTAGACATTTGAGCGATGTTCTAGTGGGACTTGAATATAATGACGACCTCATAAAATTACAGAAAAGGCTTCTCTTGCGAGACTGGGACGCTCTTAGAGGAGTCATCGTGGGTGCATGTGGGTGCTCGAGTATTATAATATGGGGCATCCTCATGGTCTGTCAAATGAATTTTCTTTGATTTCCATTAAGCCTGATATGGTTGTTAAACCTTCACAATGCTTCACCTTTGTACCAAATCTTCAGTAAACGCATTTGATTCATATTGGTGTTAATTGTAGATCTCCAATGAATAATCTAACCTAAGAAACCTACACATACAAGCATCCAAACCCTAGATAAATAAAGAAGGAAAATATGAATATAAAGTCAGATTTGTCCTTAGCTGCCCAAATGGATGGATCTTCAATGACTTGAGTGTTGTACTTACCATCTCATACCCGAGCTTAGTTCTGATGTGATTTGTGTGTGTAATGATCCACCTAGATGTTGCCCTAGCTTCAATAATGCCAAATCAGAGGCAATAGCTATACTGTAAAATGTAAATGGTGGATGGAATAGAATGATCTTACAACCTTTCATATGCATTGTATGAAACTGCAAAATAGTGCCCAAATGCAGTCCTTCTTGTGTTAGCTATAGATACCTAACTTCTGCAGTCAATAAATAGTTTTTCTTCCTCTTCTTCGTAGTCTTCTTCAACTTGTTGTGTTTATATAGGGATCTCTTGCTCAATATATGCTGACACTAATGATCTTGGCATGAATCAACTTCACCTACCTAGGCATCTTATGGGACGGAAAATTCTTCAATAGATTCTTCCTCAAACATCTAAATTAGACTCTTCTTCCTCTTTGTGGTCCCATCTATCCAGGGTGATTAGGAATGAGGACCGGGATTTCCTCCCAAAACAACATACTTGATGGTCATAATTATATCTCAGTAAGTGCATGATCCATGCAGTGACTACAGAAGCATAGTGTGACTAAGGGGGACCTGAATTAATTATCATGAAATATGAGAAATATATATTCTTAAGTTACCTTAGCCTACCATACGTCATTAATGGCATCCATCTCACCCATTTCCATAATCAATTTGTTATCCCCGTGAGCAAAAATTAGGGTTTAGGACTTATCAACCCATCTCAAGCAATGCATGAAGCATCCACATAAGCATGAAAATGAGAGAGTACACAAGACTAGCATATTTCAAGAGCTTTCTGAAACCATCAAGGGAAATAAAACCAATTGAACACTATGCTTATGCTTACACAAAACAAAGTGAACTTATGTGAAACCCTTACACATCACATAATATTTCAAAAAGCAGATTCACCAATATAGATGAAACTTTTAGTTAGGGCACTAACCCTATAAAGAGTATTTACAACCCCTGATTTATTGAGGCATCAACCCCATTGGGAAAGAGATTCGACAACCCTCCTCAAGATGACCAAGCGACCAACTCAACCACCTAAATTAGGGTTTTTGCAACTAATTTTGGCTGAAATCACTACAACTGATGATGACTTCTAATGATATCTCACTCTTTATCTCTCTCAAGACCATATACCTTTGTCATCCATGCACATGAGACTTCTTCCTTCAAGTATAGATTTCACCTGATTTCCTTATCTCTCCATCACCTTATATCTCTGCCACTTCGACAGCGACACACACTCCATTTCCACGTCTCAAGGGGTAATTTCACAAGGACCATACAATCACACTCCACTTCTCAATCCCTCTATGGTTACACTACAAACCTCTCTTAAACCAACTAACTCAAATGAGCTTTATAATCTTCCTTTCTAACCATTTTCATGGTCATATAGCATGTAGGTAGGCCTTCATATAGCATAATAAATCATAAATTAATGATCATTATAAGATAAGGGGATGTGTGCCAAAAATCGGCATCTCCATGAGACCCATGTACATCGTCAATATTATATCCCAAGGTACATAGCTTCTAGACCTCCATCTGGGGACATGTTTTGTCCCTAAAACCCAAAAACAAGGGAAGCTCACTATACCATGGAGTGAAACAAGAGAAAAAAAACTTCACCAATACATGCCACACAATTAGACATGCTTTCCAAGTCATCAAAAATCTCCAAAAATCATGAAAACAACATAGAACAATCATTGCACCATGACATCCTTGCGAAAACATGCACAACCAAGCATCCTCAAAATTGACCTTCAAAGAACAAGTCATAACTTGCTCATATATTATCAAAACTAAAGTATGATATATCATTGGAAATATATTGATGTCAATATCACTTCATAAGGATAGTTACTTGTATACCAAGTCATGAAACCTTGTACAGTAGTACTAGCATGAGAGACCACTCTATTCCTAGACTATTAGATAAAAGACGATAATATGCTTCTATATATCGATAGCCTTAGAATACTAGTCGAGGGGACAACCTCCAATACCAGCATCGAGGGGGTAAATTGTAATCCTTGACAAGTTCATATGCACTCCTGATACTAAAGTAGGTGATGATCAACTCATAACCTTCTAACCCCTATATATACCATTGTTAACATAATGGCCAAAACGATGTAGGCCGACCATCCTAAGCATAATAAATCAGTAAGTATTAATAGACCTATAATGGAAGATAAGGGGATGTGTACCACATGTCAGCATGCTCCATCAATCAGTAATACTATATTGAAAGGCCTTAAGCAATAATCTATCATTAGAATAAGAAGCCATAGCCATGTGGTAATGTTTGATATGTAGTTGAGGGTCACCAGTATCATCAAATCATATGAATGTAGGCATGATAAAGTTATTCGGAAATGCGGAGTTATGAATTTTCTTAGGAATAGAGTTTTCATGTAATGAATTGTTATCAATTTAAGCATAATAGGCCCTACATTCTAAAGTGAGTGACTAAACCTGAGATTGTAATTGACCTACGAAATGCATGAGAGACAAAATGTCTTGTGAAGGAATAGTAGGATATGGAAATAATGTATTAAGAAGTTGCGAGTTTCCATTGTGAGTAATCATAAGAACCTCAAGAGAATATAAAGGATATTTTGATGCTAAAGGAACACTAGGGGTAGGTTTTAGAGAAGAGATAGTAGATGAAGAAGAGGGGACATCTATAATAGTTGTAGGACTAGCATCGAAAACCTCCCTAGTAGGTGAAGAAACCAACGGAGATACCTCGATAGGAGAAGACAAACTAACAAATGTAGGTGAAGTGTTAGGAGGAGATGAGATGGTAGGAGTACAAGAACTACGAGATGGATGCGACTTATGCACAATGTTAGATATAATCTTAGGATAAAGTAGAGTAGGAGATTCACACTCAACTATATGAAAAGTACTAGAATCATGACTATCAATTGTATAATCGACGTCAGATAAATACTCATATACAAAAAAATTCATTAAGTGTACTATCAATAGGATCATCAACATAATATGAGAGAGTATGTGAACTAGCATGTGATGGATTAGGAGAATCAGTATAAAAAATAGGAGAGTCATGAGATGTATCCATAGTAGTTGTCTGATTAGGAGGAGAATCAGTATGAGAGCTATTGTCAAGACCTAACATGTAATCAATAAGAGAATCATCTAGAAATTCCTTAGAAAGATCAACAGGTGGATCATTAGTAGCCATATAACATGGTGTACAATGAGTGAAGGCTATCGGATCCAAAATGATACCAATGCTAATGGGATAATTTTCAAAACTAGTGGCTACATATTTTTGACCATCTAAGACTTGTTGTTGAATATGATCTGGCATAGTAACATTACTAAATAGAGTCGTGAGCTCAGTGATAACAACCTCATCATAGATTACATTGATACTAAAGTGTGTCATGATGGTCCAAGAAGGAGAAGAGATATCTTTATCCATTAGGGTTTGAAGTGGATTCTAGGGAAAAATGTTCTGAAGTACGAGTTCACCAAAATGATTATCTAAAATCTGTATTTTATTAATAATCTAAGAAAGTACAATAATGTAATAACTAAAATATAAGACATAGACAATTTATTCGATATTTTAAATGAAATGAAATAAATGAGATAGGAGGGAAAATGTAATAACTTGAATTAGAATTACCTCACAATAATATGGGACTGGAAAGGGTGATGTACTGGTGGAAATGAGTGTCATAACAAACCTCAGAAAATTACAGAAGTTACAGATTTGGCCAAAGTGGGGCACCTGGGGACAGACAAGGGTTCCTGTGGGTTCCTTAGTCTGCAGAGTGACTTAGAAAATGGATCTTATATAGTCACTAAACCTTCACAGTAATTTTCCTTTCATTGAGTTGGTGTCACACTTGGTTCACTAGTGTCGCTGTAAATCTTTAATGAATAATATCCTACAAAACCCCACACAAAATCAGCATACCCTCAAAAAGAAAGATGCAAATGAATGGGTAAGATTATCCTCTGCTACCAAATGGATGGACTTATGACTGAGCATTGCACTACATCTAAGACGCGATGTAGTTCTATGTGCTTTGTGTGTGTAATGGTGTGCCTAGGATGCCCTAGTGCCAATAATGCCAAAGTAGTGGGCGATAACTAGATAAAAATGAAGAATGAGGGACAAAATAGAATATAATACCATTCATATGCACTGTCTGATGCAAAATAGTGCCCAAATGCAATTACTTTCCTTATGTAGATAGCTAGCCCTTAGTAGAAGTAGTCCACCCATAAGGTAACATGTATGTTGTGTTTATATAGGGATCTCTTTCTCAAATTTTGACACTAATGACCCGACATGTTGACTAGTACCTATGGGAATGGGAGGGAAAATCATAAATACTGACCTCTAACATCTTAATGAGAACCAAGTGTGATCAGGACCATGGTGCCTAGAAATGGGGACCAGGGTGCTTGAGGCACCCTAATCCCTTCCTAGGCACCCTAGTCAAAGACTAGATATTACGACTGAGTGAATAACAAGAACTAATAATCCTTGAGATATGATCTGAACTATGCAAGTAAGTGACGACTGTGTGAGAAAAACAATGACAAAGACCAAATAGACTAATGATAGGACTAGGGGATGGGTCATTAGTGAAAATCTTTCTTGTGCAAGATCCATATATAAAACAACATACTTTGCGGTATAATTGTAGTAGTTAGTGTGTGATTTAGTGACTACAACTTAACCCTTCTTTAGCTATAATAAAATTATAATAATCAATAAGTTATTTCTTATTAATAAATAATAATAGATAATAACATATATTCAAAAAAAATTATAATTTATCTAGTGAAATTCCATAAAAATCAGATGGTGTGCTAAAGCATTACACATTCGGACTATTGTACATTGTAATCTTTGACCTCATTCAGCTCTCAATTACAATATTATATAGAATTACCCTAAAATAAATACACTTGCTAACTAAAATGGTTACAAATCCCAACTTATGGGATACACACCTCCATTTCCAAAGCCATGCAAACATTGTTAACCTTATAAACCTTTCAATTATAAAATTTAACAAAAATAATTATTAAATAAATACATTTGCAAGTGAAAAAGATACAAATTAAAATTTATAGTTTCTACATAACAAATTCCAAACACACGAAAGAATGTTAAGTGTTAACGTTGTATAACTCTCAAATGTAAAATTTTCGAAGTTTTTCCCTAAAAGAGATACACTTACAAGCTATAAAGGCTACATTTCCAAAATTAACCCCTCCATTTCTTAAGCGAGGCTATAGTGTCAATGTCATGCACTTATAGGGTATAATATTATAAGAAACTTACCCTAAAGCAATTACATTTTCTATCTACAAATCAAAATTTATGGTTTACGATATTTCATTCCAGATGCATGTAACAATGTTAACCTTGCACTCTTATGTGCCTAAATTATTTGATATAAAAAATTACCCTATAACATATTATCATCTATTATGTTGTGGAGCATGTTTTCATGTGTGGAAGTGTTGAAGATTGTACACTAGAAATATCATACACTCTCCACAATTTTCTCTCCTAAAAAAATATGTTTGATATCTCGGGAAACATGCTCTTCTCATATGGGCAGGATTTTTGACCCTTTGGTTTATGGGGCAGTTTTGGCCCATGGTTTTTGTACCCACGGTATTGTAAAGTTGTTTAAGCAGTTGCCTATTGATGTTCTCTTTTACTTTTGATAGGGTAGACATATCATTGTAGATGTGTGTGCGTTCAAGTGTGAATTCATGGGAGTTTGTTGAGCATTGATCTAAACTAATCTAGGTATTGTATTGAGAGAAAGAGATGGCTTGTAATAAAAATATGAGCAAATGATTCTAGGTGGACATAGCCCAGATTGGGTGAACCACGTTAAATATTGTCTTTATGTTGTGTTCTTTTATTTTCTACATTTTTTTTCAGATCTGTAATATCTTTCTGCATATTAGTTTCTACTATTGTGATTCTATGTGAGATTGTTCCACATACTTTAACCCTCATTTCCTAACAATATCAACTATGAAGGCATTGAATAAATTAATGGTTTAAGAGATATAATAATGTTAACCTTGTAGACCTTTCAATAATAATATTTTGTGGATTATTATATTAGAGAATGATTACCCTAAAATAGATACATTTTCTAGATTTGAAGGCTATAAATCTAAAAAAATTACGGTTTGCAATGAAATTGACAATAATATTTATTTGCAATTACACTAAATTCGAAGGGAGACTCTAAAATTGATGGATGAAAAAGAATAATTTAATCGTAAATTCTAAATTACAAAGATATCCATAAAAATTGCCACATCGGCGCATTATATAGACACAAACATGAAATTTTTGTGGCCACTTCTTCATTGGTATGAATATTGGGACCTGTAAATTTACCCCAATCCGTCACGTAATGCATAAAATTTTAGCGAAAAAATAAAAGGAAAAAAAATTGAGACCGAAGAAAATAAAACCTAAACGACCCCGTGCAAATCTTATGATTGAGCCTTTATCTATGCCCCACTCAAGGCTCCATCCAATTCTTTCTCAAACCCTGCTAAATTGAACTAAATTTATGTCTTTATATACAATATGTTATTTCGGCCTATCCTTTTGGCTTGATCTTGTATATATACCTGCACACCTAAATTCTTTCTATTGTTATTTGGGAGAAAATTATGTAAGTGAACAAAAATAGTTAAAATGGTGCAACTTCGTTTTTCTAGTCTCTATGGTTGAGAAACAAAAAATAGTTAAAATGCATACAAAAAATATAAATTCCCAACAATTATAATTAACCATAAAAAATTATAGTAAAAAAATTGAACGGTTTGTTTTCTCATTTGTTCTTATTATTAATTTAGCTATTTATTAATAATTTATGTGTTTTTGACAGTGGTCAACCATTCTATGGGGTAAGTGCATGGAAATGGAGGATTAAAAGGGGGTCAAAAGTGGACACATTTTTCTAGAAATTAGATAAACCTGAACTTCATCTAATTACGCCGAAGGCGTTCTCCCTATGGGAAAGGCCCTTGCAGACGTTTATGAGACTGTGTTAAATTTGACGGTTTGATGACCGTCTGCACATTTTCATATTTTCTTATCCATTATGTTGAGCAATTTAATTCTTTGTTACCTTGCGGGTTTGTTTATGCTGCCTTCAAGCGGAGATCTCGAAGACTCGTTCTTATTTTAATAAATCAATTAATGGTCCTCCCTAGTTGCCTTTCTTCAAAGCCAACCCGTAGAAATTGATTCTATTATGTCGGATTCTGGGCTTAGGAGTTTTATACACATTCAGAGCAGAGAAAAATATGTGTTAACAGTCGAGCAAATCAAATTGTGTAGATTCTCAGTTAAATTGAAGTAGGTTTTGGCAAAATGTGTGTTTATTATTGCAGTGTCCCAATAATATGGGTGTCATTACTGCTCGTGCCCTGATAAATACTATTGTAGTTTTTGTTATTCTGTTTGCCAATCTAAGCCTCTGTGTCGCATGTCCTCAACATGAATCTGAAGCTCTTTTTTCCTTCAAAGCCACCACAAATCAATCCAATGACCTTCTCATTTCATGGAGGAATGGATCAGACTGTTGCTATATGTGTATGTCTATAAGTGTTTTTGAAATTAGAGAATTATGATTGTAGGATTTACTTCAGAAAGCATTCTTTCAGTTCATCAACCTTCTTCTCTAGCCATTATAGATTCACAGTTATAGTCTGTGGTTTCCCTCAGCACCAACATATTGAAATTCGAGTATGAAGGCACAGTTTTCTGATGCCCTACCATAACTGCTATGCCTCTATGTTTATCTCAGAAGCTCACTCCAAAGACCATGCTCGTGCTCCCGCTTTATTTTTCCTTAGGATTCCGGACCAAACCAATTTGTCAATCTACACTTGCATTTCTTTCCCCCACCGGCTGCGCTATTTGACAGAGGCAGAAAACTTGGTTGTTTAGTTATCAACAACATTTGTGGCAAATTCATAAGCAAACAATTCACCCTCCAACTTCTTGCGCCTTGATTTGCGAAAATATTTGACAAAATAGACGTTGGCAAAGAGATTTTAATATATATTTATAAAAGACAAAACAATAATATTAGTTTTTTGCACTGATTATGGATATCCATTTACCAAAATGTATTGATTCCATTTTATTTGTTTGCATTTTAAAAGATTTTTTTTATGTCATGCAATACCTGCAGGTTTTAATTGGTTGGAGAATTTTTTGGTTCACAAAGAATTGGGGAAGATGAGGCTGTTGACACACAATATGCTGTCCTGTAACATCAGAGGGGTGACCAAGGGATTTCCCTTGGAGTTGGAAGTTGAAAAATTTGTGACGAAGGAGGTTCCATTTAACCCTGATTTCTTGAAGCAAATTTTCCCAAAGATTGAGTGGAGGGATTTACATGATGCAACAAAGAAGATGAATGTAAATGATCTCCTAGAACAAGCAGAGGCAACCATGCTAGAGAATGATGTCTTCTTGCAGCGTTTTCACCACACTCTTCTAGAGTTGCATTTAGAAGAAGGAGTTCTCATTTATCCAGAGACTGGGAGGCGATTTCCTGTCGCTAAGGGAATTCCAAACATGTTGCTTCATGAAGATGAGGTGTAAAATTTCATATCATTTAGTTCATGAAGATGAGGTGAAAAAAAATTGTTGTGAAATTTATCCTCCATTTTGTTAGTCTTAACAATTTTACTGTACCTAAAAATGCTCTTACCATTTTATAATTCTATTTTCATTGGACTTCTCAACTTACTCTGCTGAAATGGTTCTACAACAGGCTACCCTTGAAAGATTTGAAAATTAGACTTGAATAAGGACAACGAACTCATAGACCAGTCAAGAAGCACCTTTTCTCGTTTCTCAGCAGGAAAATCCTCAAATTTCTGAACAAACAAAAAATTCGTAGCCAAAGACTGTCTTTCTGCCAACAAAAATGTTCTTAAAGAAGTAGAAAGTAGCCACAAGATTGTCTTTAGGATCTTAAGGGCCTCTAGTTTGAGTACATTCTTCATGGTTTCCGCAACCCGTTACAAAATAATTAAGTGTAAGAATTCTCTTTTAGAACCTAAAATACATCAATATTGAAAATAAGTTCTTGAACCGTGACAAAGAACTTTAGAAAATTTAACATTTTAGAGTGATCTCATTCAATATAAATAAGTTCCCAGGGCCTAAAATACATCAATACTGAACAAGGAAAAGAGGTTCTGACAATTTTTTTTGATCAATCAGAGGTTTCCTCATCAGAGTGAGTGATATGTATCAGGGAAGTAGATTAGAGTTCCATATCTATATATAACTTTGTTCTCAATAAAGGTATCTATGAAAACAAAGTTATCTATATAAAGAATAGAGTTATGGCTATGGAAAACAAAGTTCTTTATATAGATAATTCTATTTTCGAAATAGATTAGAATTATTTATACAGATAACTCTGTTTTTAATATTTATAAAGAATCAAAGATTGAAATCTTTTAAACTGGAAACAATCTTTACCTCAAAAGTCCCCCATCCATCTGAAATGCTCAAGGGATCTCTTGATTTCATTGGGGGTGAATCATTACAACAATTACTATAATCTCTTATTCATATCATTATTAGGTTATTGTCGAAAGAGATTATTTCAGAGATTTAGGCTCAAATATGATAGGTATATAACAACTTTTGAAACATATTACAAAGCTTGAAATATTGGTACTTTTAAGGCATTTTAGATACTGACGTATGTATACATTTGTCTTTGAAAATTACTACGAGATGACATCCTTATTGGGAAGGTATGTCAATACTTCATTTTTATCTCTGGTTGTAGTGAAAATCTTATAAGTTATATCAAATTGTAACCTTGATTTCTCTGCATTAAAATTGTAACCTTGATTTCCCTGTATTAAAATTGAAACCTTGATTTCCCTATTTGAACTTGTTTCATTTTGATTTCTTGCTTCTCATTACAAGTAAAAAGTCCTAATTTTTAATTCAGGTAGTTATGATGTTTTGAATTCATTTTCTCTGGTTGTTTTTAGTACAGGCTAAGCTCCATGCGAAATCTATAGATTCAATAACATTTATTTTATGTGGAGTATAAGACAATGACATTCTATTCAAAATTCACAATTTTTTGAGCTCTTAGGGTTTGGAGATACTTTATTTTTTGGTTTTGAAGATGACGAATTGAAAGGGTTTTATAAATATTTGATGCAGAGAATCTGGATCGAAAAGCGGTGGATTGAACATGGCTCTAAGGAGGAGTTCGTGTTTTGGAGTGAAATTTGGGGCGTGGAAGTTGTTTTAGGATAGAAAAAACAGAACTAGAGGGTTTTATAACTTCAACTTGTTATTGCAAGGCTTTGCTATAACTCAGGTATTGGAGGTGGACAGAGAAGGTTATTAAAAAAAGGTTGCAGTTGTTTTTTAGTTTTTCTGATATGGTGGACAAGAAAGGTAGTGGAGGGAACGCTCCATCAAACCAAGATAGCGATGAAACAGATTCAGAGTTCGAGGAGTTATACCCTGGAGAGCGCTATGGCTGAGTAAGTTAGTTTTCTATCCCTAATTTTTCTTAAAAAATAAATAAAATGTTCCCCTTATTGAAAGACATGCTTAATTTTTTTCTCCAGACAATCAGATAGGAAAAAAAGGACATCTAGAATAAATACTTAATCTGCAAAAATCTAATTACGATTATATTTTCATGAGATGATAAAATTACCGATGAAAAGGATTGAAATTTGGAAGTTTATTATTTTCACAATCACAGTTGACATTAACTTGGTTGTAGGGTACCTTAACGTTTTGTGGGGATTCGTCCAATGATTGAAATTTAAAGACAACATGGGGATTTGTCATCTGGGCTATAGGCCAAGGATTGAATTTTAAGTATTTAACCTTTGTGTTGTAGTTTGGCTTAACATGGTGTGGGGATTTTCCCTCTGGGAAGGCTATAGGCCGCCTTAACGCGGTGCAAAATTTTTACTTCTAGGTGGGCTATAGACTGACCTAACACAATGTGGGGATTTGAAAGAATGATCCTCAAGAGATTGCACTAATCGTTTCCTCTTTTTCTTTTTTTGAACTCAAATTTATATCACGATGGAAATTACACATGTAAACTACAGGAAGGTAGGTTAATTACAATTTATGTCAAGTTGCAAAGGTCAATGTTTCTTCTCTTTCCTTTTGTTAACATGAATTTTTAATTTTCTACCGTTGCATCAATGCATAGCCATCAATTAGGGCAAATACAAAATACAGCTGGTACCATGCAGGTCTGTTGCCCAACCTATATGTTTATTTCGCCAGATGTTAATCTAACTTGGAGAAGTTAGATTCACTTAGCCAAGGGGGTCTTTTGATAAGTGCAAAAGCTCAATGAGCATATATACACAATATTCAGTTTATTTTCGATTTTGTGGGGTTGATAAATGTAGAACTATTTAATTAGCAACATTTTTAGACATGGATTACTTCTTGTGTTTGTATTTCTTTCAATTCTATGTAATTGATTTGTTTTTGGCTTTTGATGAGCTTGTTGCTGTAGCAAATATTCACAATTTTTGCAGCTTTTGATGAGCTTTTGTTAGAGTTTCAGAAATCATTATACATGTTGAAAGGAATGGGTATCGTTATATATATTTTTTATCTTTTGGTTTTCTTATTATGTAGTATACAAAGATAAAAACCACACAACCAAAGAAATGTATTTTATCTCTAGACATGAGCCCGTCTCTACTTTAAATCCTTTATTTTGCTTTCCTTTTGTTCTCTCACTCTATTTTTTTAGGGCCGATGGTTTTCCCGAGTTCTAGAACTTATTAGTAGCCATATTTTTCCAGCGAGTTTAACTACTAAATTGTTTATTTTATCATGTTTTATGTTAGGATTTCAGAGGAAAATTTTATGTTTTTAAATCTACAGTTGGTCGGTGAGTGATAAAATGTAAAATCTATTTATTTTTAATAGGTTAAAGGGGAATTTTATGGGGAGCAATTTTACTATTTCTTCTTTCTGTGTGACCTTTGGGTGAGGTTATCCACTGCCTCTAAAATATTTTATAAGTAAGCTTGAAGCACACCCTTCTCCAGTCTGACGTATAATTCTTGCACAAAAGCTAACCAACATTACATAATGTAAAAATTCTTTAAGCTTAAAACATGCCTTATGATTAAATACTAATTCAACCCCTAGAAAACACTCTTTAAGATTTGTAAAGTCCCATATTAGATGTGGTTTTCTTTTCTTTTTCTTTTTTGGTTTCTATTTATTCAATATGAGAGAGAAGGAGCTAGAAACATATTATTTGTAGTACATAAATCATTCTACTTCGCAATCCTCAATTAAGGATATCTATTTCCAAAGATTATGAAAAGAGTTATTTTTTATTCTAAACAAATCTAGTGTCAATACAACCACCACACTTCCTTGAAGCAAAACAAGACCAAACATTGTTCCTCAACAATTTGTAACTATAATATACAATCCATCATAAGAGTTACCTCATTCATAAGCATAATTGTATACAAAGATGAGGAATCCCTCTTTCAATTTTATTCTATGTCAAATTTGATGGCTTAAATGATGGTTTAGCTATTTTAAAACAATTTTGTGTTTTTTTTGCAGTGGTTATTTTTATAGATTTGCTATTTTTTAACAATTTTCCTTTTTTGTAGATTTGTTATTTTAACTATCCCTCTAAAATAAATAACATATACCATTCAGCATTCACATTGCATTGTACACATGCGATTGCTAGTAATATGACATGCATATGTTCAAAGTTTGACAAAGTGATAAGAATAAGTACTGTAGAGCTCGAAATCTAGTTTCTAATTTTTTTTTTTCGAAAATGGTGGAGATTAAGAGGGTCAAATGTGGTTCACACATCCCAAAAATGGATGAATATATAATTTTTTACTAATTTTCAAAGTGCACACATCCCAAAAATGAAATATTTGTGTGGACACCCCCGTAACTTTGAGAAAAATAGTTTAATTTTTATATTTTTTAATGTGTGTAGAATGGAGTTTAGAAAAAACTACTTTTTTTAAATTTGGTACAAAAAATCATAAATTATGCACAAAAACGTATATATAGGTTTCGGCAAGAAAATAAGGCACTAGTAAAAGAATTATGGATGAAAGCCTTAAACTAATTGAATTTTAGAAAGAAGTATATCATCACCAAGGTAAAAACGAGCTTAACATTGTAGTATAAGTTTTTTTGGAATATTATGTTATAATGCATGAGATATCAGGGTGTACACGTGAGATTTTGATATTTTTTGTAAAACATAGATTTATTCACGAATTTCACAGTCCAAACCTTAGGTTTGGATATCCAAGAAAAATACAAGCCTATGGATTGGAAATTTCAAACCCAAAGAAGATCAAAATGTGCTCATGTTATAACGCAAGAATGCTATAACACAAGTGACGTTATAATGCACTCGTTTTCCTATTTGTAATGTGGTATATGTGCTTTTAGGAGGGATATATTTACTTAAATAAATGGTTCAAGTATAAGTTTTTCATTTATTAATATTTATACTTTATAATTTCTTATACTTTAAAACAAACTTCTTATTTATATTTATTTTAGTAAATATAATAAATTAGGGTCACTCTGCACCTTGTTGAATTAGTCTCACAACTCCATCAATCATGGTTTAGAAGATAGTTTTTCATATTCTAATATGGTCAGTACATGGGTATTTTTCAATATTTCATCATTTAGCCTAAATCTTTTAGGATTCAAATTCTACAATCGATGTGTATTTTGGAAAATAATATAGTCATTTTTTAGGTTTTGGGGCCTTTTGAATTGTTTACTGGAATTTGTAGGAGTGTTAAATGTCTCAAAAATAGAATTTACAAACCTCACAACTCCCAAAGGTAACAAAAATTGATCAAATATATGGACTTATTAATTTTACCATGATCATGGAGTTGAATCCCTAATTTCATCTTAGAATATGGTAGAATCATACTATGGATGAGTACATACTTTACAAGCTTAGGGAATGCTTCTTTCACTTCTCGATCACTGGTGCATCCTTCCTCTGGCCAGCCTGCCATAGTACCAATCTCAACCTCTCTCAAAATAAATTATTAACAAGATTTTTAATTTTTTCTAATGTGCATGGATGATTGGATATGATGATTTATGATTTAAGTGTGACTTGATGGAAGATAACTTCCTCCGGAGGCCTAAAAATGCCATTCTAAGCTAATCAAAAACCCTCTGACAGATTTCAAGAAATATATCACATATTTTGAGGTGATGTCAGAGAATATTGGAAGTTTTGGAGGTAATTTAGGAATATTTAGGAAATTTTTTCTCATTCAAGGACAATTTGCTCAATAACGGGTTTTCTAGTTGTAGGGAACAAACACTCTAATGGTGAAATATGACTTCTCTAGATGATTTTGGAAGCTCCGTAAGGGGTAAAGATGAAACCAAATAGGAAGTGGAAATAGAGGTGAATCCTATACATGTTGGTAACAATCATTTTTCTCTAATAATTGAATGTTTCATGATGAATTGCAGCTGCCCCTTTCAGTTCCAAACAAAAATGGCCCTAAATTTTCAAGCTCCAGAGAGATGGTCACCACATGGTGATAGGTGACTATTTTTAAATGTTGATAAGCACCTCTTGGAATGGGTACTTTCATATCCTTGAGGATCTCATGAGGATGGGGCCAAATTTTGTGAGTTGAAAAAACCTTCCTAACACCCCAGGTTGTGTTTTTGAGTCACAAAATTTCTAACATGAAAAAGTGGTAAAAAATGAGTTTTCATGAGTAGAAATAATGTTTCTAAAACCTCAAATGTTTAGAAAAACTGTTATGAGATCTATATTATTATGGGAACAAGATTCTCTATTCTAATTACAAGGCAAGAGAGAGGATCACTCTCGTACTTTTCAATTCCTCCACAACTAACTCTAGTGATCACAAATAAAATCCATGATGCTCAAACAATTTTTTTTATATATCACTTACTAAAATAGGTATTCACCATGTAGATGGAAAAATATATCACTTAATTAAATTCTTGTCATGTGGCCTCTTTTTGGAATGAAATGAGGTGGTTGTAATATCCTTCATCCTTTGAAGTTTGATCACACTACAAGATTTGAATGAGTATTTAAGAACACTACCGAGTGAATGACACCAAGTGAAACTCAGATGATTTCTCATTCTTACATACATGGTACTCTATAGGAATATCATTCTCTTACCCCTCCTGGCCCCAAAATTCTCCTTGGATGGAGTCAAATTTAGGATACTCATGTACACCTCTTTACTCATATGCATCTCATCGAGATAGATGATTCCTTGATCCTTCACACATGATGGTCCTAAATGCCTCAGTATCTTGAGTAGCTCATCTTGGATTGTTCCTTGAAGATATTTGAACATGATGGAAGAGTCAAGGTACATAATGATCTTTACCTTACTCCATGAGCTTCCCATTTCACCTTTGAACATGATGATACCCTTTTTAACTTCACAATTCACTTCCCTGACCAAGATGTCACATGAGTGGAAACATGCTTATAGTATCTAGGCACATCTTCGCTTGATTGATCCTCATAGAAATAGGTTTCCTCCTATATGTGGAAGGATTAATCCTTCAATGAGACTTGAAGGAATGTTTTAGGGTGAGCTCCATCTTCTTGAGCTCAAACTACATTGAAGCACTATGAAATCAACTCCCTAAATTGAAAGATGTGAGAACATCCCCAAGTATTGATTAAGTGTTTAGAAACAATATTCATAGATATGCACCATTTGTGAGCTTGAGATTACTACCATCACCACTCATGGTGATATTTTCTCATGATGATCATTCCCTCGATGACTTGAATTTCAATGAGGTTCTTGATGTTTTAGATCCTTCAAAGACCTCATGATTCTCCTGATTACACCCGTTGTCCAACTGAATGTCTATTACACATTTTGATGCATATTTTCCCCCCTCTACACTCATTCAAGAACTCCTAGAATCTTCTATATAATAAAAAATTCACCATTGAGGATATCATTCCCTACACCCTAAATACCCGATGTTAAACAAATGGATCCTGAATGATATTTACTTTCCTAAATTTTTCTAAATTACTTCATACACGTTCAATTATCTTCTAAATCACCCTCAGATGATTTAGAATTTCCATGAACATTCCCAAAGTGTGTTTACCAGTAAAAAAATGGCTAAAAATGTCCTTTTAGGCCTCCAAAGGAATTTATCTTTCACTGAATCTTACTGAATAAATTTATCACCATGTGTAATCATCCTTGCACACTAAAAAAACTTTAAAAAATTGTTAGGAATTTCCTCTGAGCTAGGGTGAAGGTTTAACTGAAGGCAAGGTAGTCAGAGGAAGGATGCACATATTGATGCCTATCAAGAGGAAAGGGGTTGAATATCTATATGCATTTATTCCTTTAACTTATACTTATTGTCATTATTTATATACATTTTGGTCTTCTTTGTGTTCTATTGTTGTTGATATTCAAATATATTTAAGTAATTTAATTATAGATATACATTGGTAATTCATGACATCTAACATTTACTTCAAACCTTGACTATGTTTTATTAACTCTCAAAGTTTTTCTCACCTAAAGATTAATTTTGGGAGCATATCAGGTGTCTATAGATCTGGGTTATAAAAGAAGAAACTTGAATTTTATGCTCTTAAAGCTTATCCAATAGGTAAATGAGTCGAGAAGAGTTTATATGATAAGAAATATGAATATTTTCCCTATCAGGTTATGTAAAAACCTAATTTAGGGTTTTAAAAAGAAAATATTAATATCTTAGTTGATAATGATTCCTAGAAGATAAATCTACCTAGTATTGGGTTATAAAACTTACGAGTCTTCTTGAGTGACACCATTGTCAAGAACACCCTTTTGATCAATTTTATCCACATGGAATTAGAAATTTAAGGTGAATGACATTTTCCTGACTTCCACAATATATTGAGCTCATTACCAAGCACCAATGAAGTGTTTAGAAACACTCTTGGGAGGTTTGTATTACTTGAGAGTATGAGATGATTGTTAACATCGCCTTAGGTGGCCTTGGATCAAAATGAATGCCTCCACAATGTAAAGGATTATTCAATATTTCCATTGCCTAATTTTTTCCTCCTAATTCCTTACATAGTTCCTGCAATCAGCTGGAGAAGTCAAGGTTCAAAATTTGATTGCTCATTCCTTGCACCTGAAAACCCACTGTTGAACAGACTATCCCTGAATGATAAAAAAATCATAAATCTTATAAAACCACTTCCAACACCTTAAAATATTTCAAATACCACCTTTGGATGCTTAATACCTTTTCATAACCCTCCTGGAAGATGCACACAGGCTTTGAAATAGCTGAAATTGGCATTTCTAGGCTTGTTGGAGAATTATTATTTTATTGCACTTCGATGAATGGAATAATGGACCTTGTTAAAAAAAAATCAAACTTATAAATGTTCACTAAATGCATTAGGAATACCTTCAAGGACAAGGTTATCATGACACAGGAGGCAGGTTGACCCAGAGAGGGATTCAAGAAGATTTGGGAGCAAGATTTCACATTGTGGTTTGGTTTTCATGGTTTAAGTTTTGAATTTTTGGGTTAGTAAAATCACAACAACATATCCATATGAATATCATCCTCTTACCCCTCTAGGATTTAAAATTCTTTGTTGGACCCCTAGAATATCGACCAAGTATGAAGGCGTGTAGGCGCGCAAGGTCCCAGTTATGGAATGGCGAGCAAGGAAAAAGCACGTAAAGAAGGGTTTAAGATAAGGGTTTAAGGAATCCCATAGCATGCACGATGCACGAGGACATATCCATAGGTTAGTGACTTAGTCAATTTGGACATCCAGAGTAGAACACGTGAAAAGCATGACCCAGTTACGTGTGGATAAGGTGCCAGCCTGGCGACATGTTAGCCTAGGAAGGAGCATGTTAGAAGCTTCTAGAAGCACATCATGGGATAAAGTGGAAAGATCAGGCCTGGAGAGGCATGCTCGCATGGAGGACCACATTTAGACACTTGGCACCGGATTTGAGGGTGTTGGAGGGTGAGTTGGTAGTCCAGGAGAGCTATAAATATAAGCACCTGCAGAGTAAAAGAGGAGAGACGGAGAGTATGGGTAGAGCTCTACAGAAATACTGCGAGGACTCTATTAGTGGATAGTTGTATTCGGGAGAGAATGCATTAGGCTTAGGGATTGTAAATTTCTTTTTGGCAGCTTAGTTACATAAGTCCAGTGCATTGCATGATTGTGGTTTACTTCTTTGTGACACTCTGTAATGGCTGAATGAATGTAATGAGGTTACCTGTTATATATATACATGAATATCAATGATTCTGATGCATACTTCTCTCTCATGAGTTCTCTTTCCTTTCATGCTAAGTATGGATGCTTGTATGTTTCTTTTTGAAATGATGCACATTATAGATTTTGTAAAGTACTCTACCTGAAATGACTGTAAGGATCTAGAGGCCGTTCTGAGCCCTATGGTTCTTGTATGTCCTGAACCCATTTGAAGGTCTTTTTAAACACAGATCATAGATGATTTTTCCCACTAAAACTCACATAAAAGAGAGACTCGGAACCCGCGCATGCCTCGGGTGAGCTTCTAGCTTTTGCTGGGTGATAGGCTAGCACGCATGGGGTTCCTTTCTTTTGTAATAGGGATAAAAATGACTACATCTTGGTTTCGTTGCCGAGACCTCTTTTCGAAGTTGTATTGGGATTTAGCATACATCATGATCTGTGTAATGAGTAATGACAGGGCGATTAACATTGGAAAGTGTTGAATCGTGGTTCAAGAGCACAGAGGATGAATTTTTTCAGAGATTCAACACTGGACTTGAGTTTAATGCACATAGGTGGGTAGAAGAGAATCTCTACCATGATCTATATGAAACAGTTTTCTACTGCTTCCCTATGGAGCTGTATGAATGGCTCATAGCCTATGCATCTAGATTAGGTTTGTGTTATGGATCACATGTATGGACCCAAGAAGAATACCAAAGGCTACAGGATGCAGATCTGATGTGGAACCATGCTGTGGATCATTGGTGGAAAGGATTATTGGCTAGCTACACTCTTGAGTATGCCATTTCCACATATTCCTGTCCATAGGTTGCTGAGTTTGAGTTTATGCGGGAGCCCAAAGGATCATTTCTACATGTTGTCCCTTTGGCTCTGAAGATCTTGATGATTACCATGAGTTTAGAGGCATTCCCAATGGCTGGATAAACCATTCTAAGAACTGGACGAGGAAGCTAGGGTGGAGGAAGATTGAAGATGTTGCAATGGAGAAGGATAGGGAGGAAAGATGACTCAAGTATGGTGAGGCACGTGAAAGGTAGATTGCTAGACAATGCGAGGTTATAGGTGTGATGGATGTATGGTGGTAAACGTTCTAGGAAGGATTTGAGGTTCACGCAGAGGACGTGGAACCTAAGTAGTCTGTACGACCCCATCTTGGCAAGCACATGAGAGAAACCCCTTTGGATTCTAATGAGAGTTCGTCGCACGGAGAAAGAAGAACTCTTGGTGCACATCTAAGCCCACCTAGTGACCAGACCCTGGCGCTTGGTTTTCTAGATCAGGAAGATAATATTACTAGTCCAGTTGGTAACACTGGAGGTGATCGGTCTATCCCTAGGAGGTATAATTTCTCATTTGGGACTTCTATGGTTGCAAACACTAGCCTAGTGTTAGGACTTTTCAGGAAAGGTATAGGCACACAAGCATTTGGTCTCACATCAGGGAGTGGCACGGGGTATACTATTGGTAGTGGGGCATTGTAGCAGACCATAGGTGTGCAGCTCAGTGGAACTGTGGGGACCTTTGACACGACCACTTTAGGACCTAGTGGATCTAGTGGTTCTGGTGGATTTGGTGGTTTAGGACCTGGTGGGCCTGGTGGATCTGGTGGTTCAGAACCTGGTGGACCTGGTGGATCAGGCGGTGGAGTAAACATAGGTAGAAACTAAGGCTCTGGCTCAAGAGGATTTGGGCCCCAACCACCCCGACAAGTTTTCTTTGAAATGTCTCTACATTTGCTTGATTACAGAGGTATTGAGGATGTTGCGGAACATGTTCACAAGTGTGAATTGTTATGGCATGCGAAGGGTATCACAACCCCAAAACGGAAGGCTAGTCAGTTTGTAACCACGTTGGAAAGGCGTGTGCATAGTTGGTATAGGAAGTATGACCCTCATCAAACAATGGTGGACTATACTACTTTAAAGACTGCATTCGTAGCATAATTACACATTCCTAAGTTTGAGCAGAAGAGCATCAACGCTTTGAAGGAGATTCAACAAGGAATGGCAGAGAGTGTACAGGAGTATGATGCATGCTTTAAAACTCTCTTGTTTAAATTATTATATGATATTCACCCTTCACAGCATGCTCAGTGGTTTTTTGGGGGATTGATCACTCCTTTTAGAAGGGCCTTATTTCATAAAACTTTTATAGACCCGTGCGAGGCATTGGAAGCTACCCTGCGCACCGAATTTTTTGGTAGTGTTGATACCGGTGTTAGCCCATTCTTGGAGGCTCAGATTACTACTATGGCCAAGCAGTTGGAAAAATTGTCTGTGAACTCAGGCCATGAGACTCGTAGTGGTTTGTGGTGCACATATTGTGAAGTAGAGGGGCACATTAAGGATAATTTCCCTTGGAGGACAGTACGCGCCGTGGCAATAGATTGTGAAATTTGTCATGGGGACCATGATGCGAGTAGGTGCCCCTTGCTGTAGTGCGTAATCCAGAATAATGTATCTTATTACTACAAAATTTACACTTCTACAACCCATGATATTAAGGACTGTAGGCTCATTGATCAAATCCATGAGGCCATTGATCATGGGGTACGCCAAACCAGTGTTGCCAGTAGTTCTAAGGGTGATGATCACCATTATGATGAGCGCACAGATAAAGGCACGTGTGGAAGAGGTTTTCAAGGAGGATACCATGGTCGTGGAAACCGTGGAGGAGGAAGGACAGATCATTACAAGCGTGAATGCCCAAACCTGTTGTAGCGCTCGTGGTGCGGAAAGAAGCATAAGTACGAGGAGTTCCAAGAACTGTTTGAGCATATGAATCAGCAGCACCGGAAGGAAAAGGGCACTGTAATGGTCAGTATTAAGAAGGTAGACATACAGTGGATGCCTCAGGTAACACAGGATGTAGGTTTGGAGCTTGTCTTAGTAACAACAAGGGCAAAAGCCACATGTACAAGAGAGATACCAAGACAGAAGAACCTGGTTTCAAGGGAGGTGGTCGTTCATGGAAAGAATCTAGACCCCGCACATCAAAAGGAGGTATATCAAGTGTTAGGTTGTGGAGCCTATTTTTTATGTGTGAAAGTGTTGAAGACTGTACATTAAGAGTACTGTACACTTTTCATGTATCCTTGCCGGGGTTCAAGGCCGGGCCAGGCCCCGAGCGGGGGTTTGGGGGCGCAGCCCCCGAAAAAAATAAATGTAGGCATAAAATTTTTTGGCCTCGAAAAATGCACCCGACATATCGGGAAATGTGCTTTTCTCATATGGGCGAGTTTTGTTTTTGACCCATAGGTTTATGGGACGGGTTTTGCCCATGGTTTTGATACCCACGGTTTTGTAAAACTGATTACGTAGTTGTCTATTTATATGGTCTTATGCATATGATAGATGTACAAGAAAATGTATTGCAGATGTGTTTTGAATTCGACTATGAATTCTGTAGAGTTTGTTGAGCATAGCTCCAAACAAATCTGGGTATTGTATTTAGAGAGCGGTGGCTTGTAATAAAATCTGAGCAAGTGATTCTTGGTGGACATAGCCTAAATTGGGTGAACCACGTTAAATATTGTCTCTTTGTGTTGTGTTATTTTATTCTGCAATTTTATTTGAGATCTGTAATAATTTCTGCATATAAGTTTCTACTGTTGCGATTCTATGAGGGATTATTCCGCATATTTTGTCCCTTATTTCCTAACATCAAGACACCATGGATGTCATTTGGAGCTTACAAAGGGAAATACAGTGTCTAAAGGAGCAATTCAGGAGGGAGGAACAAGGAAGGAGAGTCGAGATGCCAAAGGATAACCTGGATGAGGTTAAGGAGGTGTGTAAAATGCTAAGGCAGGAGAATATCATTCCCTTGCTAGGATCATGGTTGAGAGAGAAACTACCACATGCCAGAGGAGAGTGCGAGAGGCAGGTCTTGTACACAAACCTTCCCCCTCACAACCTTGACTATGATAAGGAGATCATGTTGAATGCAGTTGTAGATGGATGGCTCCTCAGTAATATCCTCATTGACACATGTGCGGAGGTTAATGTTCTAACTTTGGATGCGTGGCATCAGATGGGAAGACCTACGTTACAACCATCTTCAAATGTGTTGTATATGGCAAACAAGACTAAGGCGATGCCCATCGGCTTCTTAAAGGATACAGCTATTATTATCTAGGGAGCGAAGTTTACTGGGGACTTCGAAGTCTTGGAACTCACCAAGGAAGACAATTTCCTAGCACTACTTGGACACCCTTGGTGTTACAAGAACAACATGGACCTTTGGTTCAACAAAGGGTACATCAGCTTTGAGAACAAGGAGGAATGGTTCATTATACCCCTGGCTGATGGGAAGTTGACACCCTATATTGAACCATTGGGGGAAGAAGTTCTGGACAGGATATATGTGCGCTCAATCAGAGACCCAGAGATGATACACCCTACTAATGGGGTTTTCTAGTTTAAAGATGCTCAGTCAGTGAGTGTTACCACCAATCTAGCGTGTGAAAATTGGGCGCATGGGACTTATGAATTGATGGGATGCTAGTTGAGAGGGTCGGTGACCAAGGTAACAAAGGCGCACACGGTTCGATGCCTTGGAGGAAAAGAACTGCCCAATTATTTAGGAGGATCCTTCCCTGAGATCTTTCTGCAGGAGGTGGAAGCTTAGTGGAGGGATGGAAAGGAATGGAGAGGGATGTTAAGTTATGTCTTGATTGGCACAGTGGCTCGATGGGTTGCATGCACGCATGGTATATTCATTTGGAGACACGCCGCCAGACATGGAATTGACAAGAGCTCGTGGTTGACATTATTCAAACCTTTGAGTATTGGAGTACCAAACCATTAGTTGATAAGGCCTTGCAGGGTATCAAGCACCTTACCATGGGGGATAGTGTCGTGACGGAGGATAGGCTATTTGAATTACTAGGTGAACTGGGATTGGGGGCGCTCTTTGAAGAAGAAATGAGGAAACAAAAGAGTTATGCCATTATTGACATGCATCCACCTCATAATTTGCATAAGTTACACTCACTATAAGGTAAAATCCAAGACATTCATCATTTTATTACACAACTCACTGACAAAACATTACCATTCATGTGCTTAATGAAAAAGGAAACTAAACTTTTATGGGATGACCATTTTCATTGTGGAATCGAAAATCTTGGATGTTAACCATTATGTAGGTACACACGAGGTAGTGGACAATGCAGATACTCACGCGTGCCTACCATGAACCCTTAAAGACAAAGAAGGTTAACATCGATTCAGGAGAAGAACCTAAGGAAGCTATTATTGGAGACTATTGGTCGGAGAAGGAAGTTTCTAAGATCATTGATCTGTTGTGTGAATTTGAGGATTTATTCCCACACGGGTACCATGAGCTCAAAGGCGTTCACCATTCCTTGGGGGAGATGAAGATAAAACTAAAGGACGGTGCACGCCTAATTAGGAAAAGGCCCTACCAGATGAATCCCAATTTGTGCGTGAAGGTTAAGGAGGAGATAGACAAGATGATAGCTTATGGGATCATTGAGGCAATGGAAGAATTAGAGTGGATAAGTCGGATGGTAATCAACATCAAGAAGGATGGGCAGATTAGGATCTGCATGGATTAGAGGGAATTGAACGTAGTTTGTGTTATTGATCCCTTTTCGACCCCCTTCACTGAAGAAATTTTGGAAGGAGTCGCTGGGCACGAAATCTATTCCTTTACAGATGGATTTTTCAGGGTATCACCAAGTCTGGATTACAAAGGAGGACCAGGAGAAGACAACCTTTGCTACTGAGTGGGGAATTTTTGCATACAAGGTCATGCCCTTTGGATTGAATAATGTGCCTACTATTTTCTCGATAATAGTGGTGCAAGCATTCCATGATTTCATACATAAGTTTCTTAAGGTCTATTTGGATGATTGGATAGTGTATGGTCTAGTTAAGGACCATTATGACAATTTAAGGTTAATGTTTGAGAGGTGTAAGCAGTTGAGGATATCCCTCTTAAGAAGTGTGTGTTTATTACACCCTTTGGGACTTTATTAGGACATATCATATGTAAGGAGGGCTTGCTGGTAGATCCTGCTAAATTTGGAGTTATTGTGGGGTTAAGGAATCCTACTAGCCAGAGCGCAATGCGTGGATTCCTTGGGCATACGGGATATTACAAGAAATTCATTAAAGGATATGCCAAGATCACTATGCCTTTAGAGGAGTTACTTAGACATAAAAGTTCCTTCCATCAGGGAGAGGTGCAATAGAGCCCGCGTTTGATACATTAAAATATAGGCTTGTCACTGCACCTATATTATGTTTTCCCTCTTGGGACAAGCCCTTTCATGTCCATGTAGATGCCTCAAGGACCGCCATTGGATCAGTGCTTGCACAGCTAGGTGAAGGGATTGTTGATCATCCTCTGTGTTTTATAATCAGGAATCTAACACCAACAGAACATAACTATACCACAACTGAGCGCAAGGCATTTTCGATGATCTACGCACTTTTCATGTTTAGGCAGTATCTGCTGGCAACACCCTTTGTGTTTTACACCGACCACATGGTATTAAATTATTTGGTGAACAAGCCTATTCTACAAGGGTGCATATGTCAGTGGGTGTTGTTGTTTCAAGAATTTGAATTCATCATTATAGTGAAGCCTGGGAAAAGAAATTGTGGGCCTGATCATCTATCAAGAATTGATTTAGGGGAGGACATGCAGAGTATTAAGGAGACAATGCCAGATGTGTAACTATTTAGGTTGTGGCGCTCGCCCTCAGATATGGAAGAGATTGCTGTATTTTTAAAAGAAGGTGTGGCACCGAAAGGAATGAAGACATTAGAGAAAAATCAGTTGGCCATACGCGTCACGCCCTACATGTTAATAAGTGGAGACTTATACAAGTTGGGACATGATGAAGTTCTACGCAAGTGTGTATTAGAGAATGAGCACCTAACCATCATGGAGGAAGCACACAGAGGAAGTGCGGGTGGCATTATGCAGGTGATGCCACCGTGCGTAAAATATCAATGGTAGGTTTGTGGTGGGAAACCATGTACAAGGATTGTAAAGACTATTGTAAAGCGTATGACCATTGTAGCGCATTAGCAAACCAGGAAGGAGAGATGAAATGCCTTTACACCCTATCCCTAGTGCAGAGCCTTTTGAAAAGTAGGCAATAGAATTTGTAGGCCCTATTGCACTAGTGACATGTAGGACTGGGTCATGTTATGTCATCACTTACATGGATTATTTGATAAGGTGGGTAGATGCAACCCCGACTAAAGATTACACAGCAGCCACAGTGGCAAGGTTCTTATGGGAGAACATTATCACAAGGTATGGATGCTCATTGAGTTTTACCAGCGATAGGGGTATGCATTTCTTGAATGAGACCGTGAGGATCCTATTATCAGAGTTCATGGTGGCTCATCACAAGACTACGCCCTATCACCCACAAGCAAATGAAACCGCAGAAGCATTCAATAAAATATTGAGTCATACCCAGACCAAAATTTATGATGTCGGAAGACAATATTGGGATGACAAAGTATCGATAGTAATGTGGGCTTACAGGACAATGTATAAAAGGCTAAACAAAGCCACACCATTTCAATTGGTGTTTGGTGCATTTTACCGGTTGAATTTATGTAGCCTTCTTTGTGAATAGCATGTGTAAGAGGGTTAGCTGATGAACAAGCATTGGAAGAAAGAATTGATGAGTTAATGAAGCTGGATGAGAGACGATCACTTGTCAGGTGGAGCCAAACAGTAGAAAAAGCAAAGCAGAAGGCTTGGCATGATTGCCACATTAGAAAAAATAAGTTTGAGGTTGGGAAGATTATTTTACTGTATGATTCCAAGTTTCTACTCCACCCTGGGAAGTTAGAATTCCATTGGTTTTGTCCTTACACAATCTCGTACATCCTTGATTCGGGCGCATGCCACTTACAAGCGCTGGATGAGATGAATTTTCCTAGACACTTCAATGGGAGTAGGCTGAAGCCCTACTATAAATAAGTCTTCTCAGTGTTTGTAAATAAGGCAATTTTGCCAGTTAGTTTATAATTTCCTTTATGCATTACCTTTCTTATGTTTCCCTTTCGCATTGTTGTTTTGTTTTGCACCTTGGGTGCCGGTAACCTTATTACTACTTTGGAGAATTTGTGAGTGCACAGAGGACCGTGCATCATTTTAAGTGTGGGGTGGAGTAATGTGAAGGAGTTCATGGTTAGAGTGCCAAGGGAGTGTATGTTAAAAATCCTTATTGAATGGCCCAGTTAAAAGAGGTGTATGGAGAGAAAAGATGGAAGAAGGATGGTTGGTGTCAAGATAAAGCTACTTTTAAATCCCACATACTAAGGAGGAGAAAGCGCTTTAAACAACATGAGGTAGGTGAGAGAAAAAATAAGGATAGAAGAAGTGCCTTCGGCGCGGGTTTTATGCGCATAAGAGTCTCTTGTCGGGTTGGATTGGTTGTGCACCAGAAGGTTAGAGGATTTTTCGCGCATGTTAGGTGCGTGAGTGAAAGCGCTGAAGACAGGATTCATTTGAAAAATTTGCATTAAATGAAAAAGTAAAGTGGTAGGTGAAGTAGAATTCAATTCTCAAAAAGGAAAAAGCTATAATTAAAGGGTCGAGGCACTTTCATTTTCACTTTGCGAATAGAGAGAGAAGTGATTTTGCATCTATTACAAACTAGGGTTTCTAGATTTTATCATGTGAAGAAAGATCTGAGAGGTTGAAGTGTGAGCAGCCAGTTTGGATTTGCAAACCAGAAGGAAGGGGTTTCACAGGCATGAGAAAAGTTTTGAGGAGGCGTCGTCTTGTGGAAGTTTTATCCTAGTTAGGGTTTGAAAAACTAGGGCACAGGTTCAAGAGGTTTTTCATTACAGGTTTGAGATTTGAGGCTGGAAGAAGTGGAAGAGTAGAGTAACAAGGAGGGAGTGAAGTGATAAGAGGACCTCGATAATGGCACCCAAGAGATGAAAGGGAAAGGGAAAGGGCAAGCAACAAGAACCTGACATGAATATGAATGAAGAGTGGTATGCAGAGATGCAGTACCCAAATGGGGTAATGGTGGGTAAGGAGTGGGAGTCCCACCTAAGGAACATGCCTATGATTGACTATAAACATCGAACAAACACAATCGAGAAGGAAATGACACTGGAGTTAGTGTGCCCCATGAGTAAATGGACACTAAAGGGCTTACCCATCTATAATGATGATGTTAAGGTCAAGATGGAGAAGGAAGGGTTGTAGCAACTTTATTAGTTGCCCTATTTTGGAAAACTAGAGCGCCTATACCAATGGCTAATGTCATGAGTACATGAAGATTACTTCCACTTTGCAGGGTGCAAGATGCTCATTACTCCTCAACTCATCTCACAGTTCACATGCCTCATATGTGAAGGAGACAACTTAGAGGATGACCTAGGCGACAAGGAGGAAATTCAGGAAACCATAACCGAATATGCTTGCAAGAAGGGGTTGAGTTACTACGACATCTCATACATCAAGGAACCAGTGATGAAGATGGCCATGCATCTAATAACAAAGCTGAATGGCCAGGAGAGATGGACCCAGGTCAATAAACCATGGTTACATATTTGGACAAAGATTGCAAAGGGCACCATATACAAATTGTTTGCATACATTGTGGAGGAGATTGTTAGTTACATGAAGGAAGGTGAAATAATCCTCTTTGGTAACATCCTACTAACCATTGTGTTTTAAGATATTAGAGTTCCTGATGAATTAGACAAATTTGTATGGGATTACCCTGCCAAGGATCCTTCGCCCGCAAAGAGATTCGAGAAGCATGCATGCGCCACAATGACAAAACCCCACAAGGTGTGACTGGAGAAGTGGTATACGTGCCTAAGGAATGTGTTCGGGGCAGAGTGGAGGATTCCCAAACAACTACCAAAAGTCAGTGAAGGAGAAGCTAAATTTGCAGTGTACCAACATTTCTACCTGGGCAGGTGCAGGCTAATAGATGAATCATGGAGCCCATGGTGCAAGCTTCCCTTCACTTTCATAGCTCAATACTTCAAAGTGGGAGTAAACAGATTCAAGGAATCCAAGAAGCTGAAGCTGGAACTTGGAAGCCTTGATTGGGACCATAGAGAGTTACGCAAAAAGTTGAACTACCCCGGCAACAAGCACGTGTACGTAGAAAGATACATATCGCATGAAGTACAAATGACTAGACCAATAACATTGCCCATTATAGGAGGATCTGCGGCACACTTATACCTCCGTATAAGACCAAAGTTTAAGAAAGGCACGTACCTGGAGAACGATATCTCCATACCTAAAGATCCCATGGGTAGGAAGAGGCCCGTGCCCAAGAAGAGGGGAAGAGGTGAAGAAGCACCAAGTGTACAGACTGCTCAAATGGTAAGCATGTCATCAACAAGCACCAAGCATAGAACCTACGCACACAGAAAGAAATCACCGGTAAAGGAAAATACACCGGAGGAAGAGGCACCAAAACAACCCCTCACCAAGGAGAAGTTGCTAAAGAAAGAAGAGAAGGTTGAGTCCCCTATCAAAGAATCACCTCTCAGGAAAAAGTTGAGGATGGAAGAGGAAGCTGACTCAGAGGAGACCAAAATCTTGGAGAAGTACATGGGTGGAAGAGAGGATGAGAGTGACGAAGATGACAGCAAGGAGGATGAGCCTGAAAGAGACCAGGAGCCAAATGTCTTCAACATGTATGATTCAAAAGAAGAGAGTGGAGAAGAGAAATAGGATTTTGTGTTCATGCGGCGTAAGGGCACAGGATGGGGAATACGCCTGGGACATGGGAAGGAATGAGGAGATTAGCGCAGATAAGTAGGAGCCCATAAGCTTCACAAAGGATCAGAAAATTAGGGTAGCAGAGAGAGAGGCAAAGAAAATGCTCGAGGCCTTAGTAGACCAAGAGTTGGAGTGCAGCACTGACATAGTGCTAGGGGAAGGGAAAGAGGAAAACGTTGAAAAGGAGCATGACAACATGGGAGGAGGTCCTGCTCTAATGGTGAGTTTTCCCAAAGGCGCGCGATCGGGTAGGAGGACCCTTGATAAAGAGAAAAGACAAGTGATGGGCTACGTTGATGACTCAAAGAAGGTGCTACACGCACAATTCCAAAGCATTGTACCCACATAAAGGCTTTTAGCCATGGGGTCATTTGAAAATGAGAACACTTACCCCAGGATGAAGAAGATGCTCTCTTGGGCATTTGAATCCCACATTGACGAGCTAGAATTTGAAGTCTGCCAAGGAGCAATCATAACAGTACTAGAGTCTAACCGAGCCAATCCCTTGGTAAATTCTCAGGAACTCTCAGATGAGCAGGTTTGTAACGTGCTCAACAAGGTCGCGGTCGAGATAGAGGCTAGGATCTTTGCGCGTGGTGAAAAAATAAGAGTGCTAGAGGGAAAGCTAGGGAAGAAAGAAGAGGATCTAGCTGAGAAGACCAAGAGCTTGAAGCAAGAAGAACTGATCAGCACGCAGCTGAGGCATGAGCTAAAGGATGAGAAGACAAAGGTGCATGAAGTATACAAGAATGTGGATTCTATTAAGAGCACCATCATTTTAAAGCACCTAGACCTAGCTCCACCCACGCAAAAGTACGCATCCACTCTAGAATGCTTAGAAGATCTAATGCATGTCCTCACCATGGAGAGATGACCTTTGGCCCTGGAGTCTGCAGAGGAAGTGGTTGTGCATGTAAAGAAAGAGGATAGGTTGAGGGTGGTAGCGCTAATTGCTGAGTATAGCAAGGTGCTCGTAGAGGTTGAAGATGCTTCCTAATTTGTTGAGGCCGCATATGATACTTTCACAGATAGGGATAAGGTAGCAAGCACCTTGGTCGCCACACACGAAGTGTAGCTAAAGGAGTTCCAAGATAAGAATAAAGGAAACAGTGTAGAGAGGGAAAAGGTTCTTACTAAAGTAGAAAGAAAATCTAAGGCAATTGAAACATTAAGGGGTTCAATCAAGGCCCAGCTGAAAGAACTATACCCTCATATTACTAGGAGGATGGAAACACTCGAAGACATGGGAAAGGAGATGGAGAAGATAATTGACACTTTGGGTGTCCAAGGAATTGGCCTAAGTTTTGACAAGGTGAGCACCCTAATCGGAAACCTCTATCAGAAGGCACAGAGTGAGGTCGATGTATCGAACAAGCTGGAGGCAGACTTGCGGAAGGATTTTCCTAGCTTGCTGAGTTAATGCCCCCCCCATTCTTCCTTCACCCCCAATTCTTTCATTCCTTTATTCTTTTGCAAAATGTACGACTACACCTTGGTTCCTTAAGGCAACATACATCTTGGTTAAGTGGAATGTTTCCACAGATGGAGAATAGGCGTAGTGTAGGGTGATGTTGGACACTTAGAATATTGACCAAGTATAAAGGCACATAAGCGCGCAAGTTCCCAGTTATGGAATGATGCGCAAGGTAAAAGCATGTAAAAGAGGGTTTAAAGAATCCTGTAGTGTGTGCAACACACGAGGATAGAGCCACAGGTTAGGGACTTAGTCAATTTGGATGTCTGGAGCAGAACACGTGAAAAGCATGACCCAGTTGCACGTGGATAAGGTGCCATCCTGGCGACAGGTTGGCCCAGGAAGGAGCATGCTAGAATCTTCTAGAAGCACATCATGGGATAAAGTGGAAAGCTCAGGCCAGGAGAGGCATGCTTGCATGGAGGACCACATTCAGACACTTGGCACCAACTCTAAGGGCGCTGGAGGGTGAGTTGGCAGTCCAGGAGAGCTATAAATATAAGCGCCTATAGAGTAAAAGAGGAGAGACAAAGAGTATGGGCAGAGCTCTGCAGAAATACTGTGAGGACATTGTTAGTGGATAGTTATATTTTGGAGAGAATGCATTAGGCTTAAGGATTGTAAATTTCTTTTTGGTAGCTTAGTTACATAAGTCTAGTGTATTGCATGACTGCGTTCTGCTTCTCTGTGACACTCTATAATGGCTCAATGAATGTAATGAGGTTACCTGTTATATATATATATATATATATATATATATATATATATATATATGAATATCAATGATTCTGATGCATACTTCTCTCTCATGAGTTCTCTTTCCTTTCATGCTAAACATGGATGCTTGTATGTTTCTTTTTGAAATGATGCACATTATAGATTCTATAAAGTACTATACCTGAAATGACTGCAAGGATCTATAGGTCGTTCTGAGCCCTATTGTTCTTGTATTTCCTAAACCCATTTGAAGGTATTTTTAAACACAAATAATAGATTATGTTTCCCACTAAAAATCACATAAAAGAGAGACTCGGCACCTGCACGTGCCTCGGATGAGCGCCCAAATTTCGCTGGGTGATAGGCCAGTGCGCATGGGGTTCCTTTATTTTGTAATAGGGGTAAAAGTGACTACATTCTCCTTGGATGGAATCATATTTAAGATGTTCATATACTTCTTTATCATATCCCTCTCATTATAATATGTGACTTCTTAATCCTTCACACATGATGGTCCTAGATGCCTTAGTAGCCTGACTAGATCATTTGTATTTATTTCTCAAATATATTTGGAAACAATGGTAGAGTTAGGATATAAGCATCATCAATTCACTCCTTGAGCCTCACTTTTCACCTTTGAACAAGATTGTCTCTTGTTAATCTCATAATTCACCTCCTTTCCTAAGATGTCACGTGATTAGAAGCATTCTTATTTTGTCTTGACACCCTCTTTCTCAATTTCTCCTCATGGAGATAGGTTTCCTCCTCCTGGTAGAAGGATTGGACCCTGAATAAAACTTGGAGGAATGTCTTAGATTGAATTCCATGTTCTTGGCCTCCACATTGTACTAAAACACTGTGAATTTGACCTCCCTAACTTGCAAGATATGAGTTCATTACCAAGCATTGATTAAGTGTTTAGAAATACTCTCATAAAATATGCATTGTTTATGAGACTGAGATTGTAATGCCCCGTTCAGCGTTTACCCTAGTTCTTGTCGCAATGACCCTCTTGTGGAGCGTCGAACGGCTGTGTGTAATTCTGATGTCTTGGCTCCATGGTCGGTCTTTGCTTCGTGTTCACCTTCAAACGTTAACATCTAGTTTATCCCCTTGGTTGCTTAGGCCTGTTCACATGTTGTTTTAATCATTGTGAGTGATGGGCAATTCGATTCTTACTTCCTCTAGCTTGCTCGTCTGTTTGCGATTTAATCTTCTCAGGTTGAATAGTAATCATACAAAAATTCGTATACCTTTTTAGCTTATGGGAACTGTTCAGGTAATCTTGTAACTCCTTTTGCATTTGTATTAATATATCTTCTTTCGTATGCTTTGTGAGCTTACCTTAGTTAGTAGAGATTTTGTTATCCTGTATCTTTGCTGAAGGAGGGGCTCATGGGGGCACCGGGCAATGGGGAGGAAGTGTGATTTCAAATATATTTAAAGAATCTCATTAAAAATCTAGATTATCATAAATATGGAAATTTTTTTCAATATCTATTTTGCAAGACACTTAGTCAGTTCCCATCATTTATAAATTTATTTGAAATCATTAAAAATCTTGATTATTAGAATATGTATAAAAATTAAAATGCTATTCTGTAAGACACTTAGTAGCTTCCTCTAAATACATTCATTGATTTATTCTAATTGATTCTTCTTGAATTCAAAATTGAAGTAACATACACATTACAATTTTCTAGAATTGATGCAACATCGAACTTCTTTAATTTTCATGTTTCCAATTGATTTTCAAGTCCTATCTTATAATGGTCTTGAAATCACAAACTTTAGGCCAACTAATTTCTAAATGCTAAGAATTCATTGGAAAAACCCGCAAAAATATTTTAACCTCTACCATTGAATTAATAGGTCGTGGTGAGGACTGCACAGTTTTTAAATCTTTTAATTTTCTTGCACCTACCCTCCACTGCCACCTTGGTCGACCAGGTCCATTCGCAGGTCTTGTTGCAAGTGGATGACATTAGTCTCCTCCCAACCACCTACCCTGCAGACCGTAATGGCCATTATGATTCTACCTTGTGTGAGGGAGATGGGAGTCGGTGGAGTCCTATTTTTCTTCACCGTAGATCTCATTTTGATTTCTTTTATTCAATGCGTATGGGCGCAGTAATGGGTTTGACATGATGACTAGATGGAGCTTAAAGCTAGTGAGGTAGGTGTGTTACCTCCACTTTCATTGGGTGCTGCGAGATGTGTTCTTGTCGGGGATCCACAGCAATGGCCTGCAACAGTAATTAGCCAGGTAACAGGAAAGATAGCAAAACATTGTGGGTTTCAGCTTATAGTCTATTCCCTATTCTGTGGGTTTATTGGGTTAAAGAGAGGATTTGACCATTTATAACTCTCCCTTCAGGAGTGCATGGGATCAAAACGCGGGAAGGACGTTCACTGTTCCAGTCGTAGGCTCTTCTTCTCCCTCTGTAGCTTCGACTTTCCCGCGCTTTGTGAATATAGACACCCCATGGCATGTCATGGCTCCTCCTCATCAGATGGACGATACCGTTGTAGCCCGTCAAAATACAGTCAGCTTTCAGAGGGTATTCCGTTCAGAAGACTAAATCCTTGGAGAGTCTCAAGATTATTGCGAGGGTCAAATTGAGTATGGAAGTAAATGCGGTGGCGTATACAGTGATCCTCATTGTAGTATAGTAGATTATGCGTCAAAAAAGAGCGCCTCCAACAATCGAGGTATGTGACAGTGACTAGTGTTACCAGGAGACTTGATGAAGTTTATTGCAAATGCATTCTCAAATTCGAGACCTTACTTGTTTTACGATGTAACTCATGGAAGAGAATCGACGATAGTGACAGTGAGATCTGTTTCATATCAGAATATTCATGAAAGCACAATTTGCTTTGCAAAGATTCTCTATTGAGACCCCTTGCATGGAAAACGTGGCAGTTGTTTAGCTTCGACATCTCGTTGCACGCTTTTTGGAATCTCTCTCTCTTCTTACCCTACGCGCATGGATGGATGTCCGCATTCTTCTTCCAGTTTTTCATTTTGACCTAGTTTCATGTGCTTTAGAGATGGCTCATAGAAATCCTTCTCTGGTGCAAGGCATTTTTCTTGCACTGCTAGCCCTTGGAAGGAGGGAAGTATGTTTAGAGGTGTTGTGCAGTCTGACCTTGTCCCTTTCTGCTCAAGTATTTGCTGGACCTGTTTCCTTCAACAAACCCTCTTCCTTTCATTATCTTCGTCCTCTGTGATTTGGGCGACCTGAGACCACCGTTCTTCTCCATCCCATGTTTCCTGCTATCCACTGGAGCTCCCTGCTACAGTCTAAGCATAGTTTTGAATGGAGCTGTGAGTGCCCAACCTTTCAGGAGGGGCGATCTCAACCTGAGCAATGTTATTGCTGGTCCAGGAGGTGTCCATGAAACCTCTTGAATCTAGAGAAAAAGGAAAGATATTTCTACACTTTTCTATTGTTACTATATTTAAAATCATTGCGAAATCGAACCCCCCTTTTCCTTGCATTGATTTGTCAGTTGGATGTCATGATGGGAGATCTCCCCCTTTCTGCTTGTTTTCTTCTTGTTTTAGCTTTTATCGTTGTTAGTATGTTGGTCGAAAGGATACGTGTACCCCCTCCTCTAGGTGTTATGTTTCTCTTGCTCGAGTGATAGACCTTCGTCTATTTTTTTATGTATTTATTCTTCTCTGCGATTGAGTTGCAAGTTATTATGTTGATCAAAGTAGTATTTTCGATATCATAGAAGTACGTTTATGATAACTATGAAGCTCCTCCCTAGCACCCAAGTTTGTCTTTTGACGTTTTTTTGTTAGCTCCTTCTCAAGTCTCTTTGATAACCTTTTGGCATCTGAGAAAGAAAGGTTGTAGGATTAGTGTGATCAATGCTTGGGTTAGCCAGCTTAGAGTTTCGGTATTAAAACTTTTAGAATGAAAAGGTTTGTGTGCAATGTGTTTTCCATCTCACATGTTTAGACAATTATATTATCCTTCATCTTGTTTCTAGGCTTTTAAGGCCATCCTCAAGAAGTACCTTGACCATCCCTATCAACTTGAACGATAACTAGCTTTTCCGATCAACTAAGCTTGAGGTTTCATTGTGCGAATCCAGTACCTCGTTGACACTAGAATAGTTTTGGTCTCATCCCCCTCTCAGAAATTATTGTTGATCGCGCTCTTCTATTTCTCCCTAACTTGCATTATTTCTCCTTTGTAATGTTAACGCTATTAATTAATATTGGTCGGTTTTTATGAACGTAATTACCTTAATATTTTGTGATGGAAATTTCCTCAAATGTGATTAATCTTCGGGAAAAACTCATCTTTCATTTGATAGTCTTATGGATTCATAGCGGAAGGTTTTTGTTTTGATAATTTCACTTAGAAATTATGTTTGTATCTATGTGTGACAGTTGACTGTGTTACCAAGGGTTGCCTTAAAATATTATTGTTTTGGGAAATAGGTAATTTATTTTAAATTAACCAAACATTAGAATTGTTGTGGAGGTTTGAAAATATTTAGTGTTATAAAATTTGTTGATGACATTATTGTATACTCTTGTTTGACGGAACTCTCTTCTTCTCTCGCGTGTTTGCTACTAGCTTGTAAGACATTGGCCCTTCTTGAATCATTGGAAAATCTCTTGGAGTTAATGGTCAAAACTAGTATACTTTGCCTTCGCTTCGAAACTTATGTTGTGTGTATACCCTATTTGATTTCTGGTTTGAAACTCAATTATACATGGCTTTTTGTGTTAATTTTTGAAACCCGTGTTTCCCCTTTCTTGGGCCGATCAACTCTTGTTTTTTTAGAAATATATTATTTTAGCCTATTTTTTTGGTACCTTTGATAAATTTCTAGATGGTTGGTCTATATATCAAATCTCAGTCTTGTAATTATTATTTAATTATTTACTTGATGGGAATTCTATTTTTGCTAGATTGTTTATTTCTCCTTATAGGGCCAAGGGCCATTCTCATACGATTGTTATACTTTCGTTGCTTTTACTCCTAACTGAAGTACAAGGTCTTCTCCTTCTTTGCTTGGCATGATGGAGACTTTATTATAACTTGATGTGTTGATAGTGTTTAGAGGTTTGACCCAATTCTTGTAATAAAGTGCTTCCTTTTGTGGTATAGTTAGATAATAGTTATGGTGGTTTTGTGTATCCTTATCTTGCTCAGTTCTCGCGAACTGACTCTTGTGGAAAAAATTTGTTGTAGATGGATTTTGTGAGTAGATAAGGGATAGACTTGTAGATTTTTACATCAACCTCAGTTGAGAAGTTCTTTTGCATGAATCCTTTTTATATTGTTCAACTGTTGATAACATCTAGTGGAAAATTTAGAAGAGGATCAATGTCTTAGTTTATTGTATCGTGGATTATGTCGTCTTAACTTTGGAACCTTGAATTGTCTGTCTATCTTGGAAAATATAAGAAAGTTGGATTACCGCATGTTGATTGACCTTAATGGATTATCGGTATTCTAAAAGTTGATGTAACCTTATTTTCATTCTCGTAAATGAGTATTGTTAAACTTTACCCCTACGATTAATTGTTGAGTTAAATCTTTCTAAGACTTAGTAATAGTGTGTTGTAAGTAAAAATAAAATGCGTTGTTTAATACTTATAGAAGTTAAACTAAAATTTATATTGCAAATAAATTAGTGTAGAGATGACCAACTTGAGAGCATGTATTTCCATAAGTGATCAAAGATGAAACTATCCCTTGTTAAGTAATATTATATAACTTGATATCCCTAGCTACACTAATGAACATTATCCCTTTCATGGTGAAATTCTTAAACGAACTTTAAGGAAATATATGGTTAGTTCTGGAAGATAATAATATTTAATAAGCAGGAGAAAACAATTTAGAAACCACGCAATCTATCTCTCAGCCATTGGAAGGTAAATTGTTTTATTTTTATAAAACTCATTTAGTAAAGCCTGATGTAAAATCTTTAATAATTCTGGTTAAGTTTTCAATTTTCAATTATATCTTGGTAATAGCTAATGAGGTCTTGAAGATGATTTCAACTCAACCTTCTCCCTCTAACCTTTTTCCAAGGTGCTTTGTCTTTCTTCTCTTAAGTGTGTTGAACGCAAACCCATGTTGTCATATGGGCATGAACAAGTTCTAGTAGCGTAAGTGTAAATAGATGGCCTTGTGGAATTAAACTACCCCTTTCTCTAAATAAACGAATTAAGCAAATAAATGTCATAATAGAGAAGATTTAAAGATAATTACTCAGTGTAAAAAGAATAAACTTAGCTTGGTAAGATGAATTGTATGAATCATATCTTGAGCCTCCTTGAAAATGTAAGCTAAGAATTTCAAGATGGATTTTTAAAATAAATAACCCTCAAGAATATCTCATTGTGGTTGGCCCTAACTGTAAGTGTCTTCTGTGGTTGGACTTCTATGTTCTCATGTCAAAAAGAAAAAGTGTATTATCCTTTTTGGGTGTGAATGTTTCCATGCTGACCTTGTGGTCATCCCCGTAACAAGTGGTTCCCAGAGTTGGTTGTAACTTTGTGATGACATGTTGTGTCATGTTATGTGTGGAAGCAAGTCAAAAACAATTTATCCTGTCTTTTACTATGTTGTCCGTGTGTGAAATTTTTGGGTCGTTACAGAGATGATTACCACCATCACTCATGGCAAGATTATCTTATCATGCTCTCGATGACCATTCCCTTAATGATTTGAATCTCGGTGAAGCGCTTGATGTTTCATATGTTTCAAAGACCTCGTAATTTTTCTAATTGCACCCATTTTCTTCATAATGTTTCAGATCCTTCACAAACGCTCATGATGACCGTTCCCTTGATTATTTTAATCAATAAAAACTTATATGTGTTTTGATTTATTGTGTTATAAGGAATTGCACATGAATCCATATATTCAAGAAATTGTTGCTACCTTTGAGATTTGTGCTCGGTTTATAAAATATAGTTTTGACACATCTAAAACTCCTACAAATGTCAATAACCAATCAAGAAAACCCCAAAAACTAAACAACAACTATATTCTTTCTCAAAATAGACATCAGATTTTAGGATTTAAATCCTAAAAGATTTAGGTTGAATGCTGAAAACCTAAAAAATACCTATGTACTGACCATATTAGAATATGAAAAACTGTTTTGTAAACCGTGACTGATGGAGTTGTGAGACTAGTCCCATAAGGTGTAGAGTGATCACTAAAATAAATTTAAAGTATAAGTATTTCAATTATTAATCATTATAAATAATAAATTATAAATATTAATAAATGAAAAAAATTATACTTAAACCATTTATTTTAGTAAATATATCCCTCCATAAAGCACATATACCACATAGTAAATAGGAACGCGAGGTGTGTTATAATGTGCTCGTATTTTAGACTTGGTAATTACCTTGATCCTAATATTTTATAACATGGTCGCGCTTTCTCAAAGCACGCTCGTGTTTCGCTTCAAATAAAAAATTTGGACGCTTTTTGGTCACCCATCTCTATGTACTTGCCCTATGGAAAAGGACAATAGGACATGTGTCAAAAAATATTGTATTGAGTTATAATAAATCTATCAATGTAAAAAAGATTGTTATAATTACACATTCATTACTAAAAATAAATCACAAGTCTAAATACACTTTTATTTTTTTATAAAATATCAAATTTAATATTGAAAGTACATAAGTTAAATTAAATTTGACTAAACAATTTTTTATAAATACAAAATTGTCCTAAAACAACTTAAATGAAGATTAAAATAATCAAATTTAATATATAATTTATTTAAGATATATTTTTTATATTATGAAGTTAATATAAATCTAAAAATACAAAATTTCAAACATTCATATATTTGCATTAGATTGGAGAGCTTACCACTTCCATTTACACAAGTGTAAATAAACTAATTGCCGTATACCAATTTTAATTAAGAATGATGATAAAACAAAAGTTGTCTTATTGACAAGCTGAAATATACCTAAAAATTTATCTAAAAATTAGAGAATTTCAAATAAAAAGAAGATTAAGTTAATTTGATCAATCTAATTAAATACCTCAGGATATGTTACAAAATTTAATATTAATTTATGCTGATCCACGGTTCTAACTAATAAGAAGGGAATTTTGATGTAAGGATGACAAATGATTCAATCATATCATATTAAAAACCTCCTAAGGTGAAGTAAAGGTTCACAATTTTAAATTAACTATCAATTATCTTTACCTCTTAATTAATAAATGTTGCCGTTACATTATAAAAGAATGATGATATATGAATATTTCGATATTGATTTTCATAGTTTATCTTTAAAATTTCATTAAAAAGGTTTAATTTTGAAATCTAATAAATATAGGGTTGTTGAAATGTTTTTTAAAATTTAATATAAAAGAGAAATAATGATGATGTCACTTTCTATCCAAGTCAATACAGTCAAATGGTGTTATTGTTCCACAATACAGATAGGTGGTTTACGTTATATATGATAATTTTAAAAATCAATGGACATTACAACTGTGTGGAGGTTTTAGGCAAATATTTACGTAATTCATTATTAATGTTGGTGTTATCACATTATTAGTAAGAAGATCACAATTTTAAATAGTAATTTTTCAATATTTACTTTTTGTGTGTGTATTAGTATAATTAATATATAAAATTATACAAAATTAATAGTCATATTTTAAATATAAAATCTAAAGAAATGGTTATTTCAAAAATCTATAGTTAACAATATATAAAGATTGTAAAGAGCCCTCCAATTTAAAGTTGCTAGATGTAATAGAAATTTCTAAGTGAGTTGGTAGTCCACTCATAATGAGAGCATTTAAAACTCTCCACCCAAGTTCAAATCCTGTACAGTAAAGAAACTCTTAAAAATCTACTAGCTCTTCCTAATAATTACATCTCTATATTATTGGTTTTGATAACTATATATTTTTGATAATTTTTTAAGGCAGATATTAATATACTCACTCACTAGTTACTCACTAGCTACTTTCATAGTAAGTTTTTATACATCATACGATCTATCAATAAATTCCAATTGTTTAGAAGAAAGGGCGAAGGGAAAAAAAAAAGAGAGAGGTGGGGAAGGAACCCACTGTGAGATTAGTTTAATGAAACGGTGCATTCATGGAAGGGACCAGATAAGCTCGGAATCATCCTTTGCAAGGGAAAAAATAAAGCAAAATTAAGTGCAGAGCAGGTAACAGTGTTTCCTTGTCCAAAAACGAAACGAACATGTGTAAATACTAAAGCCTAACATTAAAGCTGCCAAGGCTGACCTGCACTGGCTACAATGTATATTTTTTAACGTCTACAATCTTTATGTATGTTCAATGAACGTAAGACTTCCATAATATTTTTTGGAAGCTTTGCATCAGCAGATTTAATCATTTTAGCAGATTTTAATAGGTTTCTTTCACTTCAGTCCAATTTTATGGAAAACTTTGTAGAATCCAACTCTTAGTTTAATAACTTAGATAATAATGAGAAAAGTAGTCAATCCTCTCTTCTTCCTCGAGGGAATAACCTTTGAATACTCCACACGAGAATATGTGAAGGCATCAGGATGAAGAGACCGCTAAAATATTCTAATAATAAAATTGTATTGTTTTTTTTTCATCAAAATAAATAAGTTGCTTTTTCCTTACAAATCTAAAAGTATAACTTCTATTTTCTTTTGAACATATTTATAAAGAAATTTTAATATTTATAGTGATATGTGAATATTCAAAAATTTAAAATTTTGGAAAGTTAAATTTTAATAAAAAAAAATGAAATTGGACATTTCGTTCAGGATTGTGGGCGGTCAAAGCGCAAAAGTGGGGCTAATTCAGCCTGGCGGAAGGATTCTCTCCCTTCTTCCTTCACTATTACATTAGTGTCCCCTCTTATCATGTTGATGATACGTCTTCTCTATTTTTTTAAAAGTACCCGTCAAGGATTGTATCTACCCTTGTTATCAATGAGACTCCTCCCCATGTGCCTCTTCATGTTCTGTATTCTTTGATGCATATCCCTTAGGTCTCTTTTGCCACGGCCCACGGTTAAGGAGAGGGAAACTCCCTCTTCTTCTTCTAAGTTTTTTTTTTTCGGTCTATCAATTCTATTGAAGTTCTTTTTCCACGTGGTCATGACTCTATTGGCGATTTTAACAAGGAAGAGTAGATGGATGTTGTCCAAATCAAGAAAAGAATTCTTTCTAAAATACACACAGCACCATAATTACATATGTCTCTCAGATCTCATACTTCTTACTTGGGCTGACTGCCTTTCTTATGCTCTTATGCTGTTGTTCGGATGTTCTTTACTGTTTTTTCATTGTACAACTGTTTTAGCTTCTTGGTTGTTTCTTAACTACTGGGCAGTAGTATTTTCTATTGACTTATTAGTTTTAGCGATTTCTCTGATTTTTAGCCCCTATTTTTGTTCCTGAATAAAACCTAGATCATTATCTAAAAAAAAGTGAAACTCTAACACAAAAACTAAAATTCTCGCTGGAAACAACACATTAAGAAGAAGGCCACGCTATCATTAACCCTAATTTTTTTTAAAAAGTGTGTCATCCACATGATTCGTACATCCATGTATGATGAATGATTAGATTCAAATTCTGCAATTGAATTGTTAACTGCGCGTCAGGTGCCGTTTCCTTTCCCACTCCAAACAAAATAAGCACGTGAAAAGGCAAACCCTAACAGAGCAGCACTCGTGAAAGGTGACAGTGGCTGGCATTCACCATCATTTTTTGTGGCGTCAGCGGTTTTAAGGAATTTACTGCTGCCCCAACCCAATTGGCCGCTCTAACGGTTTGAAAACGAGGCCATTATTATTATTATTATTATCATCTGTGGATGGTCAGTAAGATAATTGAAAAGACTGAAATCTGAACTCATATCCATTCACCGCTTATTTCACCAATCACCCGCAACCCCTAAGTCAGTTCTGTTCACCAAATTAGAGGCCATAAATCAATGTCAGGTTTATCACATTTATAAGAATTATGAATAATTAGGGTGATCTAAGGGTTAATTACGCCTTGTCACATAAAAATTAATCAAATTTAATTGTAGAAATTTTTGTTTGGTTGGAAAGTATTTCGTTATTAATATACAACAAATTTGTAATATTAGTTATACAGAAAATAATGAGCGGTATGGCAATATGTTTGAAAACATGTCAATAAGATATGACAGACAACTCCCACAAAATTTGAACCTTAAAACTGAGATGTGTGCTAGTTTTATAGGTATCTACCTATATTAACGGGAATTCCTAATGTATATGAATGGGTATCTCAATTTGTGAACACTTCTTCATGTCTTAATATTCAAAATCATGTCTTCGATTGTCTTATTCCATCATGCATTACCAAGAATCCAATCGCCTTCATCCAAATCCTAATCTGCACTTAGTTCTTTGTAAAACCCATAAAAATTGGGAACACTTTTAGTGCTTGTGTTATCTCTCCACTATTATTAAACCCTTTGTGATTTCACAAAAGTACAAGAAACACTTGATGAAATTCAATAATCAATTTGCTATATACAAATCGTACAACTCTTATCTTTCAAATTTGTGCAACAATTAATATATGCTAGAATTTAAATCTCTTAATCGTTGATTTTGACTTTTGGTATGAGCATGCTTTAGCAACAGAATACATTTTGTTCTTATCTCTTCAATATCACTCGTGTATAGAAATGCCTTGAAATGAGTAGTTATGTATGTGTTCTTAAAAGCACCCATGTACCTATGTTTTTAAGACTTATTGAATTCAAATGAGGACCCATCAAATGCACAAGTTGCAAACAATAGGAGGGAAATCTATAGACGAAAAGCGTACAACTAAGTAAAAGCAAGTTTGGGGATGAAAGGGACCTAAAAATTAAAGGTACAATTTTCATAAAGATTTTACCATATTTGTGAGTACAAAACTAGGAAAGCTCTAAAAAAAATTTAAGGCCCCCAAATCTATCCACAAATAGAGGGGGTGATAAAACAATGACAAGTGGGTAAATACAACCCATCATAAAAGACAAGAAACAATCTAATATACACATGGACAAATGGGCCTCAAAGAGGGAGAAAGAGACAATCAATACAAGAGGTAGCCACCATAGGGTAAATGCACAAGAACGAGAATTCAAATAGTGAAGAGACAAGAGAATATACGTCAATAAGAATCTAAATTGGATCAATAATCAATATAAACATAAATACACTAAAACCAAAGTTATTAACTTGTTTTTTACAAAACTTAAGTTTATGTGTAATGCAACATGTGTGTGTACATATATAAAAGTAAATATCAAAATAATTAATAATGTGAAAACAAATTTTTGGATGCTTCGAAATCTATAAAAAAAATATTAAATTTCACGATTTTATGATAATGATATTTAAATCAGAAAGGAGGAGAGATGTTACCTTGTCATAGACTCCAAATCATTTGAATTGCCAAACAAAATAAACAATGTTATCCTTGGAATATGGTGCAAAGTATTTATGCTAATGTAAACATATAGAAACATGTGCACCAAGTAAAATTGTTCTGTATAATCCATAATAAAGAAAATATTGATATCTAGATAAATAAGATATGAAACAAATACTCTTGGATGTGTTAAAATTGGTAGGAATGCTTCTCAATCATTTATTGAATCTAAATATTATTAGGTATGCCTTGTGAGAAGACTAAAGTATTTATACTTAATGTAGATATGTTGTACAAAATATTTTTAATGAATTGGAGGTTGCGACTTGGTAAGTAGAACTAGAGAATGAAGATAAACTAATCTTAATATTTCTCCCCTTTTGAATATTGGGATGAATATATAAAACAAATATATCAAAAGATAGGGATTATGCACACCATGTATATGATAGGAAAGTAAATCTTGTTTATTAATGTATAAAAATATCATGTGCAAATAATTTAGGTAATATGTTGGTCTGATGAAGTACAACGTAAGTATGAAATGCGTAAAAGGATTGGGCACATGGGCATTGGGCGCGTAGACATGCACGGAACTATAGTGAAACAAGGCGCGCCCGAGAAAGCATAAAATCAGGACTTAGCCGTTTTGCAGTATGAGGCTAATTATAGACATGGAGTGCGGAGCACGTTTTGTAGAAGAGTTGAAGAGCACACAAAGGCTATGTCAGTCAAGTAGAAGATCAATCGACATGCGTAGTTTTGAGGTTATTAATAGGATTAGACTCCAGTTGTATTATTAGATAATCTATTAATAGCGTGCTTGCATGCTTTTGTATTTATCATGTATAGGTGAAAGGCTATTATTAGCGTGTAGTCTATTTTGAAGGTGCTTAGGCGGTGAAGGGCAAGTCCCCGCCCCCTGTAAATATGTATTGATTTGCACGGGTTAGTAGTGCCACTTCTATAACAGAGTTATGCTGCTAATTTATGGGAGTACATGACTTATGGTTATAGTATTATATATGTATGAAGATTTTTTGTTTTACAACAATTAATATATGGATCTTTGTGGCTGGATATTGATTGTTGACACAACTATTAATGATTCCGTCATGGTAAAGTTAATCTTGATTCTGGTATGAGTTAATCTTGTTTATGATTGAGATCTAGATATAGTTTATACACTACAATATACTTAATTATCTGTTAAGGATCTGGAATATTTTTGTGATCATGCTAACTCCTTGAACAAGTTGACATAAAAGAGGAACCTAGTACCCTTGCATGCTTTGGGTGAGCACTCATTTCAGGCCGAGTGATGTGCCAGTGTGCCTTGGGATTTTGTGGGTAAATCTAGACTACATTTTGGTTTCGTTCCCGTGACCTATTTTTCAGTTGTTTGCCAGGATGTTGCATGATGAAGACGTACTAGTTGACTTTGGCTAGTATTGAAGAATGGTTAGAAAATCTAGAGGAAGAGTATGCTCACATATTTAGCACTGGACCTAAATTTAATGCACGCGTGTGGGTTGAACAGAACATGTATCATGATTTGTATGAGACTTTCTTCTAAATATTCCCTATAGAGTTGTACGAGTGGCTAGTTGCTTATGCATCGAAGAGAAATTGGAGGTTTCGCACACTTGTTTGGACATAGGAAGAATTTCATGTTTTGTATGATTCATATCTGACCTAGATGCACATTGTAGATCATTGGTGGAGTGGTGTTATTGATTGCTATATTTTGGAGTACGGAGTTTCTACTTTCTCCTGTCTAGAGATTGTTGAGTTTCAGTTTAGGCGCGAACCCAGAGGGTCATATTTATGTGGTATTCCTTTAGCAATTAAGATTTTGATTATGACCCTGGATTTGGAACAATGTTCTATGTCTAGATAAATCCCACCATGCGAGGGGGAAGGAGCATGTGTGGTGAAAGATGGCAGATCTAGCGGTAGAAAGATGAAGAGAAGAAAGGCGTCTTAATTTTAATGAAGCACGTGAGAGGGATTTGGAGAAGTAGCAAGAAATCGTGGAAAGAATTATGTTGCAGAGAGAGATGGCTCGTGAAGGATTTGGAGGTCATGTAGAAGACATGGATCCAGAGCATATAGAACTCCCCCATTTGGAAAATAATGACAGAGAAACCTCTTCGGTTTCAGATGAAGGAACATCTAAAGAAATATTGAGGACATCAGGCATGCATCTGATCCTACCTAGTGACCTAGCCCTTATGCTTGGTTTTCCGGTTTCCACGATAGATATAAGTAGGAAAGCTATTGTGGGAAGTAGAGTAGTAATAGATAGAGCTAGTTTGCAGTCAAGTTTAGGAGTGAATCAGGTAGCTTATTCATCTATGGTGGCACAATTGTCATCTGTGTTATTCGGAGGTCCAGTTGGGGGTATGTTTTCTTACGCATCATCAGTATAGAACATGGGCACGCAAAACATTGGTATAACGTCTAAAATTAGTACAACTTCACAGATCGTGGGAGTTCACTTTAACACAACTATTAGAATAGAAGGCATTGCATTCTCTGGTCCATTTCCCACTACAAGAGGAGGATTAGGAGGATAAGGTGGCTCAGAATCTAGTGGATCTATTGGTTCTAGGGGTGGAGTAAACACATGTGGTAATACAGGTTCTGGATCTGGTGGGAACGGACTGCACTAGCCCCACCAAATATTTATGTAGGTGTCTCTTCATCTCCCAAAATACAAAAGGCATAGAATATACAGCTGAGAACGTGCATATGTGTGAGATACTATGGTGAGCAAAGGGGATTAGGTAAGCTAGTTTGCAACTACTTAGCAAGGGCAGGCATGCTCATATTTGGTATAAGAAATATGTTCCAAACCAGACTTGTGTGGATTATACTGCACTGTGTGATGCTTTCTTAGCGGAGTTCCATATCCATGAGTTTAAGCAGATAAGCATCAACACGCTGAAGGATATCAAGAAGGGAATGACGTAGAGTGTTCAGCAGTATGATGCACGGTTCAAAACCCTTTTGTCGAAGTTATCTTATGACATACATCCTAGTTAGCATGCTCAATGGTTCATTGGAGGACTGATCATGCCTTTTAGAAGGGTGCTCTCACACAAGACTTATACAGATCCGCATGAGGCACTCGATGTATCCATACACATTGAGGAAATTGGGAGTGTAGACATAGGAGTGAGCCCATTCTTAGAAGCTCATATTGCAACAATGGCGAAACAGTTAGAAAATTTATCAGCTAATTCAACACATGATAGGCGCAGTGGAATTTTGTGCACAAATTTTGAAGTAGAAGGACATACTAAGGATAATTGTCCTTGTAAATTAGTGTGCGCCATATTTCTTGAATGCGAGATATGTCACTTGGATCATTATTCAAGTAGGTGCCCATTGTTGCAATGCGCGATAAGAAGGAACTTGTCTTATTACTGCAAGATTTACAGTTTTACCACTCATGATACAAAGAATTACAGATTGATCGATTAGATTCATGATGCCATTTATGCTAGTGTACGTCAAACCAATGTTACGAATAATTTTAAGGAACAAGGTGAGCATCATGATCATAATCATAGTGAATGGTGCTATAATGGAGGCCGAGGTAGAGGTCGAGGTTACCATGGAGGATTCAAAGGCCGAGGTCACGGTGGTGGAAGAAGTGAGTCTCCTCATGGAACATGTTATACATGTGGATCCCTTGATCACTCCAGGTGCAAATACCCTCAATAAATCAATTGTTCTTTTTGTGGAAAGAACCACAATTATGAAGAATTCCCAGAATTTTATGAATACTTGAGTAAGAAGCACAAAGAGGACAAGGGTGTGGGGAAGGTTAGAGTGCATCACGTTGTGGAAGATTAGTGGATGCCCAAGTTAGCACCTGGTCCTAAGTTGGTACCTGTTTTAGTTACTACATGCACTGAGGTTGCACGTTCCAGGGAAGTTCCAAAACAGAAACCTATTATTTAATGCATTTCCTTTATATTTTTTCCCTTTCATCATTGTTATGCTTTGACAATTTAGTTGATTTCTTGTGTAATAAGCGTGCTTGTGCGCCAAAATCTAATTACTATATATTGAATTCATGTGTAGAGGACCGTGCATACTTTAAGCATGGTGTGGGGTGTATACAGGATAAATGGACCAGGCTTGAATGTTCTTTGAGGAAGGGTATGCATAGAGAGATATTGTGCAAGTTCTTGAAGTAAAGGTGAGGATAGAGAAAGATTTCTCATGATTGAAGACCATGCATGGATGAGTGGACGCATAGTGTAATGTGAGGGAGGCTACCCCAATGGAAACTACTCAGTGAAAGGCACAGTGCTGAAGTAATTTGGTGCATGAAGGTTCATGAAATGAGGTATGTGGCCAAGAAGTAGTAGATTCACTAGAATGTTATGACTGTGGCAAGGAAAATCAGCGCAAAAATTTGAAAAAAAACCAAGTTAATGTTGAGTATGGTGGTAGGTGGAGAGAAATAAATGCATAATTTTTTATAAAATTTATATAAGATGGTGTTGGGAAATCATTTTTACCTTTTTGATTGAGAGAATTTGACTGAGTTGAATAGTGAGTTGTGTGTAAGTGTAAAGAGTTGTTTTACGAACTAAACCAGAGGGCTTTTAGCATGAGATTGGACAATGTTCCATTATTGAAGGTGTTTGAGTGAAACACAGATGTGCATAGAGAAGAATTGGTGTTTAGGGTTTGATTTTGAGCTAGGGCATGCGGAATCAAGCTAGGGCACGCAGGTTTGAGTTGCAGAGCTTGAATCACTTGAAATAACATACATTTATGGTTTTTATGGCACCTAAGAAAGTAGCTTAAGAAACCGCATGGGGAAGGAAGTAGAAGGAAGTCAAGGTCAAAGTGGATGACGCTCTTGAAAGCCATTTTTCTTAGATGCAATACCTAGAAGGGGTTTTGATGGGTCACAAATGGGATTCACACATTTGCCAGTGTAAAGTAAGTGATTACAACCACATAAACAAAGAGAACAAAGATGGATTGGATAAGTTATTGGTGGTAAAGCTAGAAAAGAGAATAGTGCATAACATAGTTGTGTATGATGACATAGGTGAAAAACTGTTGACAAAGGTGGGATTTTTGTAGTTCTATGAACTCCCTTACTTTGGAAAACCAAAAAAATTGTACTAGTGGTTGATGAGCAGAATCCATGAGGACTTATTCTATTTTTTTGGGTGACAAATGAGGCTCATTTTTCCCTTGATTGGGCGTTTGACATGACTAAGGAGTTTGAGTATTAAATTGAGCAGCGACCTCAATAATAAAATGGGTATAGAAGCAAAAAAGAAGGCATTAGGATATAAAAAGGGAGGACGCGAGATGGACATCCCTAAATTACAGAAGTATCCAGTCATTCAGGAAGTAGTGCACCTGCTTACAAAGTTGATTAATCAAGAGTAGTGATCGCAGGTAAATAAGGCATGGTTGCATGTGGCAAAAAATATGATAGAATGTGTAGTTTACAATTTGTGCAGTTACATTGTTGAAACCATCATTGAGGAGGCACAACAATGTGAGAATATAAATTTCAACGCTGTTCTTTTGTCTCTTGTATTTGTATAAATTGGAGTTCCTAATGGGCCAAATGATAAAATATGGCAGTACCCTAAAGAGAAGAAATCTCTTACAGATATATTTTCTAGGTATACTTGTGATGGATTACAGAGCATAGTTATGGCATGAGTGACTTCGCACTACGTTTGAGGAGGAATGGAGAATACCGAAGGATCTTCCCTTTGGTATTAGATAAACAAGTACAACTTATGGTGTATCAAAACTTTTATATAGGGCACTTTGGGATGAAGGATGGGAAGTGGAACCCTTGGTGTAAGCTCCCTTATGCCTTCACCATGTGCTACATCCAGGCATCTGTACAAAGGTTTTTATATGTGCACTAGTTACTTTCCAATGCAGATAAGGTAGACTGTGACTACCACACACTCAAGAAGAATTTTGTTTATCCAAGTAAGTCTACATATATTGAGAAATTAATCTCAGATGATATTAACATGAAGGAAATGAACTTGGAAATTGGAAAGACTGGGGAATCCCTGGTATATATTCACCTCAAGCCAAGGATGGAAAATGGAAAGTATGTTGAAAATGAGTTTAAGCTCCTGGGACCACCCAAGGGGAAACATATTGTGGGCACATTACAAGATGAAGAAATCACTTTGCCCCTTGGAGAAGAAGAAGGAAAAGAGGATGAGCTTAAGGAAGAAAATGGTGGCCTGGAGCATAGGGGTAAAAAACAACCCACTATAGGAAAGAAAATGGAATGCAACGCAACCCCTCCATTACAAAAAGAATATGAAATGCTGGAGACATCCACTATGGAGATAGACATAAAATAGGGAGCTGAGGAGCAGAAATTTAGAAGAGTGTTAAGGAAAATGATAACTCAAGGCACATAGCCATCACAACCCCTTGGGAGGTTACCTAGTACTTCCCCTATGAAAATAGAACTAGAGAAGAAGAAAAGGCGCAAGTAAATCCCTAGGAAGAATGATGAAGATGAAAAGTCTGGGGACAACGCACCAAACTCTCCTTTATAAACTAATAATGCAAAAGAGCATCAGGAATAAGAAATGAAGAATGATGTAGAGGTAGAAACATGTAAGGGCGAGCCTTCAGGCATGCCTCATGCTAAAAATCCTGATGAGGAACTAGTACTGGATTTAGGAGTGCACACCTTTGAAGGTAAGTGCTCGAGGAAAGGAAAGGAGGAAGAAATTTATGAGATGCCGACATTTGGGTATATTGATGACCCAGCCAAAATCATACGCGTGAGGTTCCAAAGCACTTTAGAACCCAAAGACCTTTATGGCTAGGATTTGATGGACACAAACATGGCTACTATGTGCACACATTTAAGCAGTTATCTTGGAGCATGCAAACTCATATGGATGATCCTAACTTTCACGTATGTGAAGAGTCATGTTTTTTGCACAGATTGAAGAAGGAACCACACTTGTGCCATGTCACTATTAAGACTACTGTGATGTTGGATGAATAGGTAAGCAATGCATTAAGAAAGGTATCCGTCAAGGTTGCACGCAGTAACATAGATAAAGTGGAAACTATTCAGGCATTGTTAGATGGTAATAAGGACAAGGATACTGAAATCAAGCACCTAACTAAAGAAAAAAAGACAAATAAGGTGACAACACGTTCGATACTGAGTATGGCGAACAAATTGGGGACGATATTTTGAAAAAGAGGTTAGATTTGGAAGATAAAGACTTACAAGATTTTCCATCTGCTTTGCACTATTTACAGACTTTAGTTCATATGGTTCTGGATGAAGGGCCTTGCAAAATTCCAAAACCCAAGGATGTTACAGAAAGTAGCGAAGGCCAAGGCCACTATTGCATGAAAAATTACAAGTTATGAATCCATACTGCAGGCTTTAAAAAATAAGCTGAAGAAACTAGATTCGGCCTTGAATATGTGCATGGCCCCTGACAAAATTATAAAGACAAGGACCATTTAAGAAGAGAATGAGGTCCTCAAGGAAGTAAATAATGAGACACTCGGGCATGTGGAGAGGCTTACTTTGATAGAAGAGAAGAGAGACACGCTTATAGAAGCACAGGAACCGTATAAGGAGAAGATAAAGGATGTTGGGAAACTAATAGTGCATCGAATGGATCTCATGGATAGAATGGTCTCAAGCATGGCCAATTTTCTCAGGGTACTATAGAAGGAAGGTGAGAACATGAAACTTGATGAAATGGAAGCAATTCTTATAGACATTCTGGACAAGACAAATAAAGCACTAAGTGATTGGAATGAATTGGAGCTAAAGATCAAAAATAAATATCTAGATTTGATTCTTCCTGTGCAAGAATAAGGTGCCAAGTGTTAATTCATTCTTTGAAAAGTTATTTTTTGATTCTTTACTCTTTTTCATGGAGAGATAATTTATGATTACCCATTGCCATGGACGGAAATGAAATTAGTGTGGGGGAATGTTGGGCTGATGAAGTACAACCTAAGTATGAAAAAGGTAGAAAGATTGGGTGCATGGGCATAGGGCATTTAGATGCACCCAAAACTATAGTAAAACAAGGTGCACCCAAGAAAGCATAAAATCAAGACTTATCCATTTTGTAGCATGAGGTTAATTATAGACATGGAGTTTGGAGCATGTTTTGTAGAAGACTTGAAGAGCACAAAAAGGCTATTTTGGTCAAGTAGAAGATCAATCAACATGTGTAGTTTTGAGGCTATAATAGGATTAGACTGCAGTTGTATTATTAGATATTTTGATAATAGCGAGATTGCATGCTTTTATATTTATCATGTAAAGGCATAGGGCTATTATTAGCATGTATTCTATTTTGAAGGTGCTTAGGTGGTGAAGGGAAAGTCCCCACTGCTATAAATATGTATTGATTTACACAGTTTAGTAGTGTTGGTATCCAAATTTGTTCTCCTTTTCAAGCCAAGCAGAAACACAGATTCAACAGGGAGCTTAGAGGCACATAGATCATAAATATATGTCATTTTGTAGTCGGGGAGGAAATATAACTGTCTCTTTGTCACTTGGGTTTGTGGAGAGATGGATAGCACCTTAAAAGGATGTGATCTTATCCTAACTATTTTAGGTTGTGCCTTTCAACCAAGGTAAGAGAACCTATTTTGTAACCTCTGTTATTTGAAGGGGATATAGATACCTTTCTTTCGCATAATTTTTTTGGAGGAGACCTTGGGGAAAATATGATAAACACACCAAATCTGACTCTCATGATTTGTCACTACAAGATTATGGAGATATTTTCACAAGGAAAAGGTTACTAAAGACATTTGAGGTCCTGATCTGTTCTGCATACTTTAGAAAATGGAATTTGGTCTTGTGTGGGTATACATAGCAAAAATAGGGGTAGTATGGGTAGGATTAGTTGTTTTTTTTTTTTAATAAATTTTTTAGTGGGAGGGGAGACAGGATGAACTTGACTCACCAGGTCCTTGAGAGCTTATGAAAAATGGAAAAATTCAACCAAAAAAATGCCACAAGAGTTAAAATGTTTCTTTAACTAGAATATGTGCTTCAATGGAGGCCCAAATTAGCACTCTTTCACATAACCTGTGGGATCCTATCATGAAATCTCGAGTTAGAGAACCCAATAAAGCACCAAGATTTAAACCAAATCACACATGAGGTACACCCAAAGGCTTACAGATAATCTCTATCTACAAAATGATAGAAAAGTGATTTTAAACCATTTATATCACTCCCAGATGAAGGCTCTTCTGAGAGATGAAATTGCAGATGCCACTAAAATATCACAAGGATTGAGACCTATGTGATTGGACCATATTTTGATACAAGATTGCAACAGAAACAAGAAAATGACTCGCATGCATTCAGAGATGAAATAAATACAATTTACTCAAGATTAACACAGAATAACTCAAAGTTTGATCAAATTTGTTAGCAAGGGAACGTTTCTAGAACAATCTCAAATCTTGTCAATGGTTGTACACTTGCAACCACCTTGACATGATAAAATTTGACATAAAGAGAGATATACAGGCTTCTTAGATGGCTTCTCAAAATGGATGGTCTCTGTCAAGCTTTTTCTATTAGAAAAAATTAGTCCTGACCTTTTCAAAAACTCCCAATCATTTGCACAATGAATTCGTGCCATTTATAGCATTTACAACAGACCCCTTTTCTCCTAAAAGATCCAAACATTGAGTGCTAGCATAGTAGCCATGATCATGATCATGATTACTAGAATCAGACCTGCAAGAAATTGTCAGGTGCTCGAGGGAAAATTTCTTTGATTATCTCCCGCATTCAACTCCTTTCTTGGGCAAAACATGCTTCCATCCATTCGCCAACCACTTCCGCCCCTAATCTAACAAATCTGGCTCTTTGTGTGCTCAGGAGAAGAAAAATGGAAAACCAGATCAGGATTGAGAGTCAAACCACTTTAATGGCAAAAGACGTCTCCAGATCTCTTCCACCAAACTCTAGATATCAAAATTAACTCGCCCCTCTGTTTGGCATGTAGAAAATAGTAAGAAATCATGAAGACTTGTACTCCCAAGAGTTTTATAGTAAAAATGGGGGGAAATCAAATTTAGATGCATAGCTGCCGTTGATCTTTGATTTGAATATGGGTCGTCCACATGGAAGATTCAAAAACGGGCTCGAGACTTCTTATTGACTTTTCCTAACCGTTTGAAAAAATGTAAAAATTTTACATTTTGCTCCACACCTCGGCTTCTGAAAATGGGCCTAACACGTGTCCCAAGGTGGGTCACAAAGGAACCACGGAAAAATTCTATCAAATTTAACCCTCTTTTGGAAAAAGCAAAATTTTCCAAGTTTCCCCCACAACTCTGCTCTTCCACTTCAATTTTCTAATGTGGGTCCCAACGGGTGTAGATCAAGAATTTCGCGCTTGTTACCTGTCCAAGTTAATGCACCAAACTAAACACAAAAACCCTGAAAAACCCCAATGAAATTGATACCTGATGAAGATGTAGACGGATGAGGAAGCCGATGTAGATAAGACGGGCGCACACGAGCAATTCGCACAATAGATCCGAGTAACCTGCAAAACACCGATGCTTGACAGAAAAAGACCACGTTAAAAGATATTTAGGTGGACTGCCCGAGAAGCGGGTCCGGGAAACGATAAGCTTCCTCGGCGGATGTCAGTCCACGTTTTCAATTAAGAAAAGAAGCATACATGATAAAAGATATAAGCAAAAAGCTAGATTTTCTGATTGCAGTAATAAGACAAAATCTAAACAGCAGACAGAAAGTACAGAAAATAAGGAACTATGAAATAATGCCAGATTTTTGTTTCCTATATCCTTTTACCTATCTGCAGGGAAATCGGCGTCGACTGGGTAGAATCGGCGTCGATTGAGATGGATCGGCGTCGACTGGGTAAGATCAGCGTCGACTGGAGGTAGATCGATCAATCAGGGACTGTGCGATAAGATTCAGGAATTGGAAGGTGAATGTAGTCTGCTGGATGTGCCGAAGTTGGCGAGACACTGGAATAGAGTCACCAGATGATAGATGGTGGTGTGCGATGCTGATGTGACAGGGACAGAGTAACGGTGCTCCTCTCAGGGATTGATTCGAACAGAATCTGCCCTAATTTGATACAATTGATGCTAAGAAGATCTCTCTTTCTCACAACCTGTATCTCTCTCGCTCTCTGTTCGTGCGTAAGTGCTTCCTTTTTTCGTCTGTTCACTTTTTCGCTCGTTCGTGGTCTCTTTTTCCGGTCCCTAGAACTGAGTTCTGGACTTGCTTTTATAATCAGCGCCGCTCCTAGAAAATCGGTGCCGACCATATGGGTCGGCGCCGATCGCGGAATAGACTCCCGAGATGGCCAAAATGAGCGATTTCAAGAAAGATGAGAATTACCCCGAATACGGGAAATATCCCGCTTAGGGAAGAGGAAAAATAGATGTGATACATAGATAGAATAAATTTGGGGTAGATAAGTGATTAAGATGCATGGGAAGAAGCGTAATTAAATATTTAATATTTAATCACTCATGGGTAAGATATGATGGGGTGAATTAAATTTAGAGTAAGTGATTAAATCACAAATTGGATAATATCCCAAGGGGATAGTTGGTGACGTAAAACGTGCCCCAGGTTACCTAAGTAAGTAAATGGATGAGAGGGACACTAAATTGAGTAACCAATTTTAAGTGTCTACATTTTGCCCCTTTTGTCAAGTAACTTGCGATAAGCAAGGTTATGAGACAAAAACAAAGGGATGGAAGAAGGGAAGAATTTGTGATGATGTGATCCCCCTCAAACTTGGGATGGGATGGATGATAGAACAGACGATCCCAAGTTTGAAAAAGGTAGATGAAAAATGCAGGATGCCCCAGTCGGATGTCTGGAGTAGATTTGATCATTGATGACGCATAAAAATAAATAAAAAGGCAGCAACCTAAGGAACGCACATTGGTAGGGAAAACTAGCCAGTCTCCTCATGAGACGACGTTAGTGCCTACAGACCCATGAGTGTAAGGAGAACTGCAAAATAGTCAGCATCTAAAGAGAGACACATTGGTAGGGACAACTAGACAGTCTGCAAAGCAAACGACGTTAGTACCTACAGACCCGTGAACCCTAAGCGGCTGAAAAGCACGAATGTCCCACGCAAAGGGAACAAACCCGAAATAGATGGTGATATCTAAAAAAAAAAAAAAAAAGTGCCAAAAGGCAAAATTCAGCACACAACAATGATCAGATAGATAAGTAAGCCAAGCATCAACACTATGGCAAACAGATATGGAAAATCGGCGGCGACCAAAAAAAAACTCTTCTTTGATGGATCCAAATGCCAACAAGGGGGAGGTGCGGGTTTCATGATGATTCCTCCTTGGGGTACGCCTATCCCAGTCGCACACAAATTAAACTTTGAGTGCACCAATAATATGGCTGAGTACGAAGCTCTTGTCTTAGGTCTTCAAAATGCCATTAATCTCGGCGCTCGTCATATTGACATCTTCAGTGATTCTGAACTCATCGTTAATCAGGTCACGGGTGTCTATCAATGCAAGAATGATATCCTTCAAAAATATCATGACATCGTTCTTGCTCAACTCCAATCTTTCGATAAATTCACTATCCAAGTCATTCCTCGCACTGCAAATCGATTCGCAGATACAATGGCCTCATTGGCCTCACTTATCCTGCCTTTTACCGAAGACTCGCGACTTTATGTGGCTGTGCAACGATTAGATCAACCATCTCATCTTGAGCAACTAACTTCGATCAATGCTGTCACAACCCATACTCAGGATGAGTGACCTATCAACAGATAGTTGATTATCTATCTCATTCGATACTTCCTCTAGATCTGACTTCCAATGGTAGAAGGTCTTTTGTCCAACGTGCCAATCGCTATACTATTCTAGGCGGCCTTCTTTACAAACGCGGCTTTGAGGGTATTTTACTTCGATGCCTCAAAATCCATGAATCATCTAAAGCCATCCAGGAGGTCCATGACGGTATCTGTGGTGGACATTTTAGTGGTTTAGCTGTAGCTGAGCGCATCTTACGTTTGGGATATTATTGGCCTTCTCTTAAGCGAGATTGTTGTGAATACACTAAGAAATGCATCAAGTGTCAACAACATTCCAATCTCACGCACATTCCTAGTCAAGCTTTGCAACCTGTGGCAGATTTGTGGCCTTTTTCGCAGTGGGGTCTTGATCTTATTGGTCTCATCAATCCCCGTTCTTCACAGCGTCATCATTCTATCATTACTGCCACTGAGTACTTTACTAAGTGGGTAGAAGCTATCCCTCTTTCTTCAACAAAGGCCAAGCCCATAGTTGATTTCGTCTATCAACACATCATTTGTTGCTTTGGTGTTCCACACAAGCTAATCACGGATAATGGTAAGTCTTTCAAGAACGCTGATTTGCAAAATCTCTGCAACGCTTTCAATATCAAGCTCAGTTTTTCTTCTCCATACTATCCTCAAGCTAATGGTCAGGCTGAAGCGTCCACTAAAACTTTGCGTAGTATTCTCGCAAAGGTAACTAGTCGAGCTGGTAGGGATTGGCATTTACATATCCCTTTTGCTCTCTGGGCTTACCGGACTAGCATTCGTACTCCTACTAGTGCTACTCCCTTCTCTCTCGTCTATGGGTCTGAGGTTGTCCTTCCTTTGGAAGTCCAAATCCCATCTCTCCGTGTTTCTCTCAGAGAATTTGTCTCCGATGAGGATTATCGTCAAAATCGTCTAGCACAACTTGAATTATTAGATGAGCGGCGTCTCAATGCTCTTGAGCATCATCAGGTCTATCTTGAGCATGTCAAACGTGCTTATAACAAGCATTTGCAGCACCGTGACTTCAAAATTGGTGATCTTGTTCTTAAAGAAAATCAAAATGTCACTACACTCGAAAGAAGTCAACGTGGTAAGTTTGCTCCCAACTGGATGGGCCCCTACATTATCACTCATAAATATGGGTCTGGGGCTTATCGTTTATCTTCCATGGATGGTATACCTGAAGCGGAACCTCTTAATGCCTTGCATCTACGGCCCTTCTATTGTTAAAATCTATCTTACACACATCTAGTCGCAACACAGATCTTTCATCCGTCCTAATAACCAGTCATCTACTTTCGTGGTGATTCAAAATTGTGTGGTTCTCCACCTATTGCCTCGTTTACTTTAAATATGAGTATCGCGGCTCTACTCATTGCACGTTTCTTTTGGATATGTTCCTCCTCATGGTAGGAATACCTTAATCACCACTTCATCTGTCCCAAGTACTTATCTTAATCGGATCTACTCGGGGCATGAGTGCATGTTCTTCTTTGTCTCTTCCCCTCCATCTGATCTATCTAGGTCTAAACTTAGCTTCTTCCAAGAAGAGTTTCAAAAAAAAAAAAGTGCCAAAAGGCAAAATTCAGCACACAACAATGATCAGATAGATAAGTAAGCCAAGCATCAACACTATGGCAAACAGATATGGAAAATCGGCGGCGACCAAATTAATCGGCGACGACTAAAAAAAACGGCGTCGACCCAAAAAATCGGCGCCGACCAATCCAGACACATATAAATATGCGAACGGAAAACGTAAACGATTTATTTTCAACGTGACGATTGATTCAGAGAAAGCCAGATTTTTGATTTGAGCATCATGGAAGCCTCTGGGAGCGGTCAGAAGCGCAGGAGGACATGACCTGGGGTAAGTGGTCATTCTTGAACCCATTGTTCTTAATTGATTTTTTTTTTGTTTGATTTTCTTTGCATGGGAGGCTAGGGTCCTGTTTATGTCCAGACAGGCAGTCGGCGCCGATTGTTGTAATCGGCGTCGATTGCTGTTAGATCGGCGTCGATTTGTATTAATCGGCGCCGACTTAAATGAACGACGTCGATTTTACCAAATCGACGCCGATTGATATATGTTCATTTTTTTTTGTTATTGTTTTGGAGGATGTGATTTGGGGAAATAAGAGACTAATTATGTTTTTGATGTCGTGGATGCAGGCACGAGAGGCTCTTCATATGAGGGATGCCATTCCTGAGTTATTGGAGACTATTCTCCCTGATGTGACAGATGCAGACTGGCAGCATTTAGAGCTAGCCAGGCTCGGGGGTTTCCGGTATTATAGATGAGTGCCATGAGATGTGGAGCTCATGCGGGCACTAGTGCGACGGTGGGACAGCCACACGTGCACTTTTTGGTTCAGGACGGGTGAGATGACTATCACCCATGAGGATATATTCAGGATCCTGAGATTGCCGATCACTGGGGACCCGATTGAGATCACACCCCGGGAGCAGCAGCAGAGGGCCCTAGGTCGGTTATACAAAGATAGGGCAGATGACTTGGAGATAGTATCTGGGGCAGTGCGGATCACTTCTCAGTACAGGCAGGATAGCCCTCGGAGCAGGTGGATAGCCTTGATTCAGATGGCTATCTCCTACTTTGCCCTGCCAGATTCAGGAGGTGGGAGATTCCCATTGTTACTGTTAGACTGTGTTTGCGACATCCTGCAGTACAGACAGGTTTTTGCCTTCGCCGATGCCCTGATAGCTCAGATATATCATGAGCTATGGATGTACACCACTGGCCGGAGGACATGGATTCACGTCAGTTTTGTGCTCCATTGCTGGGCATATGAGCACATAGCGGTGATCAGGCCATCCGGGCTTCCTTGGATGCCAGCAGGAGTAGGAGGGATTGATTATGGATTTCGGAGATGGCGGGCTGACATGGCCGCAAGGGATACAGGTAGATCAGCCGAGTGGTACTCTGAGCATTTCAGGATGCTGACACCAGATCAGGTTATCTGGAGGCCGTATCAGGCATTTTCGACATGGGCTGGTCAGGATGCCCACTTGGTAGCACTGAGATGGAGCCGGGTGGTTAGGGGCCGTAGGCCGGATATGTGGGAGTGAGTCCCATTCATGCGGATACTGAGACAGTTCGGCCTAGTACAGACAGTGCCGACCACCTACATGCCATATAGGTGGGATAGCAGGGAGATGGATTTACCGATTTTGATCCCGGAAGACCCATTGAGAGAGGCCCCACCCTCCGCAGACAGTGATGATGACGTGGGGGTGGATGAGGGCTATGCAGCATGGTATGACACAGAGCTTCCACGACATCTCCTGCCATCTATAGATGCTGACGAGGAGGACATAGCTGCTATGCTGGACAGACTGGAAGTAGAGCATGCCACCCTTACACAGACACATCAGGTAGCTCTGGAGGAGATCAGGGCTTTGACAGAGGAGAGGGATGCCCTGATTGTGGAGAGAGACACCACTCGCCAGGAGTGAGATATAGCGATCCAGCAGAGGGATCGCTACCTTCGGCATAGGGAGGCCCTCAGGGCCAAATACGGAGAGACCGGTGCTACGTCAGAGTCCGGTACATAGGGCACGACCCTAGGAGGAGCACCACCAGCAGCGCCCGCACCCCAGCAGCACTAGCAGCATCATTATAAGCACCGGGTACTGTGATCCTGAGCACATACCATCTTTCAGTGTTCTGAACTATCGTTAATCAGGTACGGGTGTCTACAAGCACGAATGTATCCTTCAAACAATCATGACATCGTTCTGCTACAACTCCATCTTTCGATAAATCACTATCAAAGTAATTCTCGCAATGCCAAATCGATTCTCAGATACAATGGCCTCATGGCCTTTCAGATCCTGCCTTTTACGAAGCCTCGCGACTTTATGGGCTGTGCAAGATTAGATCAACCATCTCATCTGAGCAACTAACTTCGATCAATGCTGTCACAACCCATACTCAGGATGAGTGAACTATCAACAGATAGTTGATTATCTATCTCATTCGATACTTCCTCTCGATCTGACTTCCAATGGTATAGAAGGTCTTTTGTCCAACGTGCCAATCGCTATACTATTCTAGGCGGCCTTCTTTACAAACGCGGCTTTGAGGGTATTTTACTTCGATGCCCTCAAAATCCATGAATCATCTAAAGCCATCCAGGAGGTCCATGACGGTATCTGTGGTGGACATTTTAGTGGTTTAGCTGTACGCTGGAGCGCATCTTACGTTTGGGATATATTGGCCTTCTCTTAAGCGAGATTGTTGTGAATACACTAAGAAATGCATCAAGTGTCAACAACATTCCAATCTCCCGCACATTCCTAGTCAAGCTTTGCAAACCTGTGGCAGATTTGTGGCCTTTTTTCGCAGTGGGGTCTGATCTTATTGGTCTCATCAATCCCCGTTCTTCACAGCGTTCATCATTCTCATCTACTGCCCCTGACGTACTTTACTAAGTGGGTAGAAGCTATCCCTCTTTCTTCAACAAAGGCCAAGCCCATTAGTTGATTTCGTCTATCAACACATCATTTGTTGCTTTGGTGTTCCACACAAGCTAATCACGGATAATGGTAAGTCTTTCAAGAACGCTGATTTGCAAAATCTCTGCAACGCTTTCACTATTCAAGCTCAGTTTTTCTCTCCATACTATCCTCAAGCTAATGGTCAGGCTGATGAAGCGTCCACTAAACTTTGCGTAGTATTCTCGCAAAGGTAACTAGTCGAGCTGGTAGGGATTGGCATTTACATATCCCTTTTGCTCTCTGGGCTTACCGGACTAGCATTCGTACTCCTACTAGTGCTACTCCCTTCTCTCTCGTCTATGGGTCTGAGGTTGTCCTTCCTTTGGAAGTCCAAATCCATCTCTCCGTGTTTCTCTCAGAGAATTTGTCTCGATGAGGATTATCGTCAAAATCGTCTAGCACAACTTGAATTATTAAATTGATGTCACCTAACAGCCTTCTATCATCATCATATATATCAATATTTCATCTAACGATAATACAAACAACATGTCAAATAACATGATGTTAACATTGGTGATCTTGTTCTTAAAGAGAATCAAAATGTCACTACTTTGGAAAGGAGTAAACATGGAAAGTTTTCCTCTAAATCAATCGGTCCATATGTCATCACTCACAAGTATGGGTCAGGATTTTATATTTTAGATTCTCTCGATGGTAAACCTGAAAAGGAACCTTTGAATTCCTTGTACTTATGGCCTTTTTACTATTAATATATCTCATATCTTAACATTAGTCGCATTGAAGATCTCATTTTATCACTATCCTATCATTTACTATCATAATTATTTGAAAGCATATGTTACTCCATCAACATCTTATAATCATGACCTTAAATATGGAATCATGAATCTTTTCATTGCATATTTAACATGGACAATTGCCTCCTTAGCAGGAACTCTATAAGCATTACTCTCATCTTTCTCTTGTCTACCAGTTAAAACATGTTAAGGGGTATGCATGCTTTGTTGGAACACATATCATTTCCCCTGCTCAAATGGTCTCCTAGGCCTACCCTTAACTTAAAAATAAAATTAAAACTTATCTATGGATACACATTATCAAAAAATATACTTATCCCTTAAATGACAACTTTTAATCATATTCACAAAATACAGATTGATCCCTTGGAGGATAGTTGTCAATCAAAATATATAATGATCACTCAAAGTAGAGATATCTATCAAAAATAAAAAATAGTAGACCACACCCTCAAAGGATGGCTACCCGTATAATTATATAAATGCTTCCCACATTGAAAAACCTTCAAAAATTCAAAAATCAAAAGGCATCACAAGAAAGCTTCCTTCATTGATCATCCTTCTCATTAAAAATAAAAATTCCCTCATCGATCACTTTGCTTGAAAAAATCTAGCTGGGGCATAATCCTACCTACCATCGAAAGGAGAACATTATCCCTCCATATAAACTACATATATGTAAACCCTTCTTGGATTCTAGGAAGGTATAAAAACTCATTTCTTCCTATATCCACGATCCCACATGTGAAAAACTATTTGTTATTATATGTTAACATTTGTTACAATGCCTCAAGTGCATTATCGTATATTTTTAAAATAACATCACATTACATATGTACCAAATCTAGTCTAAAAGTGAACATTTCACATTTATTGTTAACCGTAATTGAATTACATTTTGAAACATAGATATCAAGTTCACTTTATCACATCAAATTTCACATTTAAACATCTCCGCATCTAACATCATATTAAACAAACCTAAAATTAATTCAATATCTAAAACATCTCATCATAAACTCATATATAGCATCCTAACAACATAAATCATATAAAACATCAACATCAAACTAAATCAATAACACATGAATCTCAAAATCATAATCTGCATATATATAAATCCCAAGAAGAGTTTTGAGGTGAAATGAATATGTTTATAAGGTGATGAAAACAGGCTCTTGAGCCAAACCAAGGAGGTTGTGTGATGCTTGGAAGAAAGAGAAAGGTAAGAAATATGTACCCAACTATATATCATCATTGTTGGCATGACAGATGTTATATATGCTCTTTCCCATGGGATTTTAATCATAAATGATTTGAAAAATAGTCAAAATTCAGATTTTTTTAGAGAAATTACTTGTTTGTGAGCTAGAATGAGACCTTTGGTTGATTTTTCCAACCAAATGGTGAAAAAATGAAATTGAAAATAGTGAAGATCATGCAAGTACATATTTTAATTTATGATTAATGTAAAAAGGGGGAGAAATTCAAGTTGTTTTCCATCAATGAAAAAGGGGGATATTGTTGGCATGTTATGCTTTAGGTGTTGTCATTGATTAAAAACCCCATTAATAAAAAAATTCAATGATGGAGTGGAATCATATCATGTTGAGGATGTTGATAACATGCAAATGAAAAGGTGTTCATGGTGCAATCAGGTGTTTTATTCATAATTAATTGTTCTAGCAAGCGCATTCATGTGACCTAGCTACATTAAGCGTTGGTGCATAGAGGTTGGAGCTTCTTGATTATTTGAGAAGAATGTCAGCAGCATGGAGAGAATGATTGGGGAGGTTCTTGGGTAATCACATGAGTTTCAGGGTAGAGATACAGGTTGTTGACCATGTTTCAATTGTTCATTTAGACTAGGTATGGTTGTTAGAAGGCATGAGGTTGATTTGTGGAGATATATGAGATCATGGATGCATGTATGCAATTGATTCATGATGTAACAAGTATTTGATGACATTTTGGATATCTTCTATGATGTGTTATGATGTTGTTTCAGCTAACCCTAGCCTTTACAGTTTAAAACCCTAAGGGCTAGCTATGCAAGTCTTATTGGATGGAAATATTGCCAGTTTTTATGATATTCTGATGATTGGAGATGCTAGTAGGGTCTCTCATTGATGCGGGAACATAACTTGCAGAGACCACAACTTCTTATCCGACCATTGGATCATCTTGAAATTTTATAGGGTGGAAGATAGAAATTATTACTATAGTAAGTTAAAAAAAATTTGCAAGATTGTGGCCATTTCAGCACATTATTGGGCCCAGATTCCTTCATCTAGTGGCCTAAAATTGGCTCCGAACATTTTTTTCGTTTTGACTAGGTCTTGGAACTTTAATAACTTTTGTTGTGCTTGTTAGGATAAGTTCAAATTTCACTTGAGCATTAATTTATGAAGGCATATTTGGCACGTAAATTTTTGGGCCCATCTGAGTTGGTTTTCTAGTAGGTAGTTTTTGGCATTTTAGGGGTTTTTTGCATTTTAGGGTTTCTTAGCATTTTAGGGTTTCTAGAGTAGACTTGAAATAAAAGGAGAATTGTAATGTTGTAAAATATTAGTGTGGATTATAGAATGATAAGAAATCTATTTTGAAACTCCTTTTTTAATTTTCAAATCTTTTATGTGTTTTTTTTGAGGTATGTCAACCTCTTGAAGATGGATTCACATCAAATATTTGTATCAAAGCTGGAGTTTGATCTTGTGGAAATAGTTAAGGTAAAAAATTAAATTTTTATGTGTAATATTTTCCTCTATTTTATATAATCATAGCTATACGTGGTAGGGGAGGTTATGTCCAAATGAATAGGCATACACAAGATCTATAGAGACAAGTTGTTGAGCTCACGGGAGAAGTTACCTGCCTTAGAAGGAGACATGCAAATGGGGATGCAGAGATAGATACTGATACTGAAGAAGTACCTCCATTAATGAATGAAGGAGGAGATGAAGAAGAAAATTAGAGAGATGAAGAAACATTGAATGAGACACCATTTGAGGAGAGATAGATCAAGGCTTTAGAGGGAAATAATGATGACATCAAGATTAATGTTCCTGATTATGGTGGAGGGTTACGACCAGAGGAGTTGATTGACTTGTTGAATTACATGCAAGTAATATTTGAGTGAACAACCCTTTCAGATGAGAAGAAGGTTAATTTTTCATGCACTAATTTTTTCGAACATGCATTGATTTGATGGGATCACCTATTAAATGAAAGAAAAAGAAATGGAAAGGGAAATCGGATCTTAAACTAGAATAAAATGGTAAATAAGTTGAAATAAAATTTTCTTCCTATAGAATATTCTCATACACTCTTTCAAAGGTTCCAAAACCTAAGACAGGAGGATCTCAGCATTGAGGAGTATACCAATGAATTTTACAAGTTATCAATCAGGGTGGAATAGGGAGAGTCTAAAGAACATAAGGCTACACGATATATAAATGGGTTGAGTTACACCATACAAGATGATCTACGTATGCTTCGAATCCATAGCCTATATAATGCTTATCAAATCACATTAAAGGTAGAAGAAAAGAGCAATATGAATAATTATAGAAGAGGTGTGAAGAGAGGACCATCATCATCTCCAATGAGGGGTAGGGGTATAGTTGAATGTACAAAAGATGAATCCTTTAATGCAGAAGGGCATGAAGATTCTGGTCAAATTCATGGTAACTACCAAAGAGGTAGGGGGTTTCAGAGGGAAAGAGGTTATAATAGAGTATGGGGCTAGAATATCCCCCAAAGAAAATACACATGTTACAGATGTGTTGAAAAGGGGCACAAAGCTTATGAGTATCGGCACTATCCTACACAAGATAGATGGAAAGGAGAACAACCACAACTAAATATTATTGAAGCTAAAGAGGAAGAAGAAATGGAATTTTCTGCAGACTTGGGTGAAACCCTCGTGATAAGGAGGATGATGATTGCCCCAAGGAAGGAGAAAGAATAGTATGTTGCTAGAGTTGATTCGTGGTTTCAAACAAATATATTTCAAACAAGATGCACCTCTGGAGGAAAGGTATGTAAAATTATTATTGATGGTGGTAGTTGTTAAAATATGTTTTCAACTATGATGGTTAATAAACTCAATCTGAAATGTTAGAAACACCCATATCCATATCGTATATCATGGTTGGGTAAGTGCACGAAGTTGGTGGACAATTCCGTGGACATAAAAACCCAAAATAAAGGAACCACGATCGCGTGGTTCCTAAATTCTAGGTTCGGTAATTACCGAACCTAAAACCGCAATCGTGGTTATAAACCGCGATCGTGGAACTCTGAGACAAAATTTAACAGTCGTGCGACTCGTTATTTTCCTCATTTTTCATTTCGAACCACGACTTTTCCTAAACGTTTTTCACTCGCGCTTTCAATACCATCTCAAAATTGCTCATCGGAATTCTGGATAGCGATAGATTCAACAATGCTGCTAAGACGAGGAGGTAAGTCCCCGATTGTAATCATTTTTTTGCATTTTAGGTTTTTTTTTTGCATTTTAGGTTTTCTTTTGCATTTTCATGGGTTTTTTGAAATGTTTGTTTATGTATACAATTTTCTTGTTTTATCAGTTGGTCGGCAAGCTCGAAATCATGCAAACCGTCAAAACATTCCTCAAAACCCACTGAACATTCCTCAAAACCCTTCGAACATTCCTCAAAACCCTCCTCCAAACATAGATCCGCCTTCTTTGGCTCCTTCTGTCCCCACTGAGCCAGCAGGAATGCAAGATAATATCACTGGAAGAATCCAAGAAAATAAAATTGTCATTGAGAACCTAATTCAAACTATAAGACAAAATCATGCTACAAATCCATCCCGTATGACTTTAGCCAATACATTACAAACATTGATTGGTGAAGTCGAGTCTGCAACCAACCAAATACATAGATGGAACACCTTTAGAAGTGACTATAGGTGGTGGTATGCCGATAAACTATCCCATGCGGCCGTCAAAGAAAAAAAAATTGGAAAAGACCTCATTTGTGCATTATTTACCGACCCTAGAACCAATGCCCCCCCTGCAGTTACTTACAAATGGTTCCCAATCCATTGGTGCCATGATGACAGAATCAAAAACAATTTTTGGGACCGATGGTGGATGGTTTTTGATTATCCACCATGCAACAACAATGAGGTTCCTCTTTATTTTTTGAAGAAATTATATTGTGAGTTCGTGCTCAATGAGGTCCCGAATTATTTTGACTTTTCTGATTTTTTTGGTTGAGGAGGTGGCTCTGCACAGAGCAGACCTAGTGCATGTGTAGGTCAGCCTAGGATCCCCCATGCCCCAAAACCCCCACTGCCTTTAGTTATCCCTCCTACAGTGAAGGAGGTTGTGGAGATTGATACATTGCATGCATTGAGGGAGCTCACTAACACTCTCACCCAGCATAGCACCCAGATTGCATCTGGTGATGTTGGTGGAGGCACCAGTTCTAGTGCACCACACCACTGTGGATCATGTGGTGCCCTATGCACTGCAGGTGAGACATCATTTGCTGGTTCACAGGATTTCTTTTCTATAGATGAGATGCTGGGGAATGTTTTTGGAACTAGAGCCACTAATATTGGTCTTTCACAGGTAAATTTCAAATAAATTTAAATAATATATATATACAATAGTTTAATTCACATGTTTGAGATATTAATATATATATATATATATATATATATATATATATATATTTGATTGTACGTCATGTACATACATGTAAAAAACTAATTTTTTATTTTATTTTAAATAGCAAGAGCCGGTGAAGGAAACATCCGATGTCGACATGCTAGCTACTATGGCTGGGCATGTTTCAAACGTAAGTTTCAATTATACAAACTTACATTTTTAATAAATCATTTAATTGCACTAGATTATTATTATAATTTGTTTCATGTGTATGTTGTACATGTATTAATATTTTTCTCTTTTATACACAAGAGCCTGGCGGGTCATCATCTGGTTAGGGAACTGAAGCTACTGGCATGCCTCGCATGAGTTTTACGCAGGTTAGTTACAATCTCTTTAATGAATGATAAGAGTGATGAAGAAATGTAAAAAAGGTTAAATCCTCTTGTACCCTTTATCTAAAAAAATCTATGCGTCCTTTCCATATGATTATAAGTTTTATATGGATTGGTGTACTGAGATTTAAGAATTTACAACATCATTGTATGATCAAGAAGTGAGGTTTGTATTTACTTGTTTCTTATCTATTAATCCAACATTTATCAATACTATATTGAAATGGGGGTAATTTGTAGTACCTAAATGTATTCCCAACACTTGGAAACATGACGTGTTACAACTATAATGATATATATCTCATTCACACATAACTTGAACAACTTCAGGAAATGTCTCACTCTATATCCACTTCGCTTCTACTAGATAACAAGTATTCTCCATCCCAACCCCTCACAAATCATTGCACATGTTATTGAACATATGCATAATCCTCCATGTGTCTCAGACCTAATTTATTAGACATCATGGACATGTTTGTAGGTTTAGGATAAGTTAAAATCCAACCTATCCACCCCCTACGAACCTATCCCATACACTTCTAATATTAACTTTTTCAAAAGGGTTACTTGGCTTAGTCAACCTAGGTAGTACTTTTAGGTTGTTGAGTAATAAATCTAACGATTGGTCTTATATAAATATTCATTCACTAAAACCTAGTAGGGTGACCTTGGAAAATTCAAGGATCCTCTATTCTCACTCTAATAAAATTAAGAAGAAACATCAAGGACCATTTGATTCCTTAAGAGTACCCATAACAACAACAAACTACCAGTTTGAAGTTATCCATGTTTCTTCCCATAGATCAAACATGAGCTAAATTTGTGCATGTTTCCATGTGTGAGGGATGAATCAAGGGCTTGTATTCTATTATATATTATGCCACACCTCATAATGGGTTTGAGGAGCTATAATTTATTGGTCATATTTATACCCTTATTTAAAATTTCTACTGAAAAAGGTACAAGGATTATAAACAGGTAGACAATTATTATCTAATTAACTTCCAACATCAATTAAGCATGACAAAAATAATTCATTCCAACTTGAAATGGACTAAGTGATAAACAATAACTTTATCAATATACAAGAGGGGAGAGAAACTTAGCTTGTTTAGGAAGATTCTGGGATGAGCTAGATGTGACAGGTAGCGGAGCAGGAGAAGATAAGACTTTAGATTCTACAAAGAAGATTATAGAACTGGAAAACATGTAGGTTCAAGACCATACATGATATGTACATGGTCTATGTAGTAGTTGTACAATCTAATACAAGGAATTTACAGTCTTAGATCATAAGGTAGTTGAGCTCTCAACTTTCTAGTGCTTTGCTTGTTTAGAAATTGTGTGATCATTGTGTTGCTCTTTTTCACACAACATCGAGATGACCTGTAATGATCAACAGTAAAGTAGAAACCCTAATAACTTAGATCCTATGTATTTAGCCTAAATAGAAGATAAAATTTAATAATGTATTTTTATTCTTTCTTGAGTAACTAAATATTGATTTGTACATGTTTTTTGTATAGCTTATGACTGCTACAGAGACTCCTCCACATATGTAGACTGTGGAGGCTGCTGTAGATACCGCCATAGCATCTACAAATCCACTAATCGAGGTACACAATTTTTTAAATTTGTTAAATTTTGGAGGTTCATTATTTCTTATTAAACTTAAATCTACAATATCAAAATTTGTAGGTATATATATATGTGTGAAATATTTAATTTGAAAATTAATTATTTGTATGTAGCTTACCCCTCATGAGTCTATTGTTGTCCCTGCGACGCATCAACAAAAAATCGATAGGGATCATGACATTGCGGTAAGATTGCACATGCATTTTAACTAAATTGTACAAGTTTCTAATTTTGAAGGTATTTTAAAATTTTGGGTGTTAAAAACTTGTTGTTTATGAATGTGCAGGTTAGGTTGCAGGCATGCTTGGAGACACCTAGGACCACACGGATGAAATCCGTAGTGGCATCTCCCTCCACTACATCCCCAGGTCATGGACGTGCTACTTCTAGCAGGGCGAAGAGAGGGAAGATGTTTCATGAGTAGATTTATAGTCCACTTGGATGCCACATATATATGGTCATGAGTACATCTATTCACAGTCCATTGTATATATATCTAGCCTTTTGCGACCGCATGTGGTCCCATATGTACATTATGGCACGTGCTTAGTTCGAGATCTGTATACATACATTATGAACTTATACATGTACATATATATTTTCAGAGACGTGCGCATCTGGAGCACACTTTATTTGATTCTTATATATATATATATCCATGTGTGTTGGTTAAATAAGGCTATAAATTTGGTTATTTTGGTATTATTGCTAACTCTGAGAAAGTGGGTTTTGATCTTTGTTCGGTGGATTTAGTGTATTACTTCTAGTTATATATTTTCTAGTATCTTCTAATTATTATTTGTGGTATATTTCGTGCCATGGGCATTTTGAATTTTTATTTTTCAAACTAAACAATATTGTTAGCTCTATATCAAGCCAACTTAAGTATTAGTAACTAGAGATGTGCTATGTATAACATGCATTGATTCTTGAGGTACCAATTTACATGAAGAAAAAGTAATGAAATGGCGGACTTAGAATTTGGGAGTGAGAAGATGGATATTTTTTGTAGGTGATTACTTTTTATTTTTCTCATTATTTTTCTCTAGTTTTTTATTTTGTTTACATGTCACTTCTAAAAATATGAATTATTATATTGATTCCATAACTTCCACACCTTATTTATAATATTGGATGCTCAATGAACCAATTATATATTACTATGTTAACAAAAAAGTGGTATCGAATCAATATGCTATCGAAGGTGAAACGGTCCCATGGGAACCTGTTGGTTATATTTGGTGAAGAATCAAGGACCATCTTTATGAGGATACCCATGTCTTCAAGAATATTTCTCCATTGCGTGAATTCCATAGCAGTTTCAATCTCCCACTTGGCGTAGGAAAAGGCGAAAGAGACAAATCTTGCAGAGACATATGTGGGATAACAAGAAAGGGAAATTTCATTGTATTAATCAATACAACAACTACTTGAATTGAAATATAAATAACATGAAATGAGGTTGTAGTTGTCCTCCCTAAGATGATGTTGCAAATATTACAGTGCATGCAACATAAGTGCATGGACGAAGAAAACTCAATATAGTTGGACATTGTACACCCCCTAATTCTAATCTTCTACTTATTTTCCACATACAAACAATATTTATTAAATTATGGGAGCACAGAACCCCTACTTTACCATTTTTAATAAAATAGTGCTCTTCTTTTGTACTTGTTGCAACTATCCAATTATTGTTAAATCTACAACATTAACTTAGGTTTTTTCATGGTTAACGCCTCTTTATCTCGAATGAATTATTTGTATTATTATGCAAGGAAAATGCCATGTCAGAAATGATGGGGAGGATTCTCATATGATTTCCAGGAAATCCCATGCCTTCACACTACCCCCATACCAACCCCTACCATAGACTTGTCACACTCCACTTCCCGAGCCATTATTTTCCTCTTCCATTTCAACCACGCACCAAACTGTACACAATTTACTTCCCCCATTAAATTAATTTTAATTTTATTAATCTATTATTTGTATCTTAGTTTTTTATAATATCATTGTTGAAAATGATATGTCATTATTTGAGGGGGTGAAAGTTCCAGGGCATTATAGACTATAAGACCTTATCAAAGAGTAAGAGGAAAATTCTTGGGTAAGTGTTTTAGATGCAATAAATATGTAACTCATAGGTCTTATGAATGCCCTAAAAATTTGTCAACTAGAAAAGTAAGAGGTTTTCATGTGACTTAAGGTGAAGAGGACGAATAAATGGAAGAGTCAGAGGTTCATTTGGGCGTAGTCCCTTAAGAGCCCTGAGACCAAAATATCGTTCAAATTCGACGGGTGACTACTCGGACTCCGTGCCACCTAGAGAGGCCTCATCTGATCCGGCACCTCCACATACGGACCCTCTACAATAGCCTCTCTCATTTTTTTCTTTCTGATTTCGGTGCTCTCACTGTCCTAATGTTTGCAAATGCGCAGAATAGTGCAGTTGGAGCCAGTGTAAGGTTGTCAAACGTTGTATTTTGCAAAGGGTGGGCCGTGGCACCGAACCGCCTACGCCGGCACGTCTAGGTGGCTAGGTGAATGCTAGAGAAGGCGGTATTTCGGTGCGGGAAAGGGTCGTTGCTTCCGGGCTACTTCGTTCGGGCTTAGTCCCTTAAGAGCCCTGAGACCAAAATATCGTTCAAATTCGACGGGTGACTACTCAGACTCCGTGGCACCTAGAGAGGCCTCGTATGATCCGGCACCTCGGCATACGGACCCTCTACAATAGCCTCTCTCATTTTTTTCCTTCTCATTTCGGTGCTCTCGCTGTCCTAATGTTTGCAAACGCGCGAAATAGTGCAGTTGGAGCCAGTGTAAGGTTGTCAAACGCTGTATTTTGCAAACGGTGGGCCGTGGCACTGAACCGCCTGCGCCGGCACATTCAGGTGGCTAAGTGAACACTAGAGGAGGTGGTTTTTTGGTGCGCGAAAGGGTCGTTGCTTCCGGGCTACTTCGTTCGGGCTTAGTCCCTTAAGAGCCCTGAGACCAAAATATTGTTCAAATTCGACGGGTGACTACTCGGACTCCGTGGCACCTAGAGAGGCCTCGTCTAATCCAACACCTCGGCATACGGACCCTCTACAATAGCCTCTCTCATTTTTTTCCTTCTCATTTCGGTGCTCTCGCTGTCCTAATGTTTGCAAATGCGCAGAATAGTGCAGTTGGAGCCAGTGTAAGGTTGTCAAACGTTGTATTTTGCAAAGGGTGGGCCGTGGCACCAAACCGCCTACGCCGGCACGTCTAGGTGGCTAGGTGAATGCTAGAGAAGGCGGTGTTTCGGTGCGGGAAAGGGTCGTTGCTTCCGGGCTACTTCGTTCGGGCTTAGTCCCTTAAGAGCCCTGAGACCAAAATATCGTTCAAATTCGACGGGTGACTACTCAGACTCCGTGGCACCTAGAGAGGCCTCGTATGATCCGGCACCTCGGCATACGGACCCTCTACAATAGCCTCTCTCATTTTTTTCCTTCTCATTTCGGTGCTCTCGCTGTCCTAATGTTTGCAAACGCGCGAAATAGTGCAGTTGGAGCCAGTGTAAGGTTGTCAAACGCTGTATTTTGCAAACGGTGGGCCGTGGCACTGAACCGCCTGCGCCGGCACATTCGGGTGGCTAAGTGAACACTAGAGGAGGTGGTTTTTTGGTGCGCGAAAGGGTCGTTGCTTCCGGGCTACTTCGTTCGGGCTTAGTCCCTTAAGAGCCCTGAGACCAAAATATTGTTCAAATTCGACGGGTGACTACTCGGACTCCGTGGCACCTAGAGAGGCCTCGTCTAATCCAACACCTCGGCATACGGACCCTCTACAATAGCCTCTCTCATTTTTTTCCTTCTCATTTCGGTGCTCTCGCTGTCATAATGTTTGCAAACGCGCGAAATAGTGCAGTTGGAGCCAGTGTAAGGTTGCCAAATGCTGTATTTTGTAAACGGTGGGCCGTGGCACCGAACCACCTGTGCCGGCACGTCCGGGTGGCCAGGTGAACGCTATAGGAGGCAGTTTTTCGGTGCGCGAAAGGGTCGTTGCTTCCGGGCTACTTTGTTCGGGCTTAGTCCCTTAAGAGCCCTGAGACCAAAATATCGTTCAAATTCGACGGGTGACTACTCGGACTCCATGGCACCTAGAGAGGCCTCGTCTGATCCGACACCTCGGCATACGAACCCTCTACAATAGCCTCTCTCATTTTTTTCCTTCTCATTTCGGTGCTCTCGCTGTCCTAATGTTTGCAAACGCGCGAAATAGTCTCCTTCAATTTCAACATTTGCTACATCATGAGTATTTTAATTCTTCTTCAACATTGACAGTAAAAACTTCTTCATCACGAGTATTCAATTCAACTTCAACATTGACAGTAGAAACATTACCTAGTTCTTCATTGCTTACAAGTAGTTGAGATTGAAGATGAACCTCTTCTAGATTCACGAAGTTTCCGCATTCGCTCAGCATTTTCAATTTTGTTGGCCTCTAATTCGTCTGGTGTTTTTTTACTTAATGACTTCCTTTTTTGACTTCGTTTTTTGTCTCCCATGATGTTTTGCTTTCGGTGATAAAAAACGTGCCTGGAAAAAGATAGAATTTCGCAGTAATTCGTCCGGTTAAGGTCAGACAGTAAAATCACATGGTAATTCGGACGTTGGGATGTGTGTAAATATGTTTTATAAAGTGCGAGCGCGCTTTATAAACCGCGAGCGCACTTTAATAAACCGCGAAACGCGCTTATAAACCGCGAGCGCGCTTTATAAACCGCGTTCGCGTATTTTTAAAAAAAACCGCCGCATCCGCGGAGCTATTTGCCGAACCTTAGCCTCGGAAAATCTTTGTTTTTTCCCCAACCAAAGCCTATGGAAGGTCATTATGAAGTGCAAAATATCAAAAAACCTCAAATCTGCTCTTCCAAAGACTGGAATCATGCTAAAAAACTGAAAACATTTCACAAAAATGGTGCCATCAACGTAGGGTAGACTCTTAGCTTTGTAAAAATATTGTTTTTAAAGTGAATAGAATAAGATAAATATCATTTTATAATTATTACTAACAATAGGTCCTTAAGACATTTTTCCCGTGAATGTTCATGTCTATGTTTAAGACTGTAACTTTTGTTTCACTTATCAAAAATATGATAAAAATTTTACCATCCCAAGCGTGGACCAAATTCTATGCACCTTAAAAAAAAAAAAATTGATTTCGATATTTTTGATATAGTTATGGCGGGCAAACGGAAAGCGCTCCATTTTCTAAATATTTTCAAACCACTTTCCACGGAAAAAATCATAAAAAAAAAATTATTCTAAAAAAAATACAAAATAAAATCCATCCCAAGATAGACAACTACATATAACTTTTCACCAAAGGAAAAAAAAAAAACTAACAAGCTTGAGTCATCCCAAAATGCTGGCAAACGGACTACACTCTTAAAGTTTTTTCGAAAAAACAAAGTAAGTATAGTAACTAGAGCTTTGCTGTGATAACATGCATTGATTCCTTGAGGTACCAATTTACAGAAGACAAGTAATGAAATGGCGGCCTTAGAATTTGGGCGTGAGAAAGATGGATATTTTTGTAGGTTGAAATTACTTTTCATTTTTCTCATTATTTTTCTCTAGTTTTTTATTGTTTGGTTACATGTCACTTCTAAAAATATGAATATTTATTGATTCCATCAACTCCCAACCTTATTTTATAATATGATGCTCAATGAACCAATTAGTATTACTATGTTAACAAAAGTTGGGGGGTATCGAATCATATTCTATCGAAGGTGAACGGTCCCATGGGAACCTGTTGGTTATATTTGGGTGAGAATCAAGGACCATCTTATGAGGATAACCCAGGTCTTCAAGAATATGTCTCTCATTTGCGTGAATTCCATAGCGTTTCATCTCCCACTTGGCGTAGGACAAGGCGAAAGAGACAAATCTTGCAGAGACATATGTGGGATAACAGAAGGGAAATTTCATTGTATTAATCATAACAACACTACTTGAATGGAAATATAAACTAACAGAAATGAGGTTGTAGTTGTCCTCCCTAAGAAATGTGTTTGCCAATATTACGTGCTGCAACATAAGTGCATGGACGAAGAAAACCTCAATATAGTGAATTGACACCCCCCTAATTCCTAAATCTTCTACTTATTTTCCACATACAAACCTATTTTATTAAATTATTGGAGCACAGAACCCTACTTTACCCATTTTTAATAAATAGTGCCTTCTTTTGTAACGTGTTGCAACTATCACCACTTATTGTTTAAAATCACCAACATTAACTTAAGGTTTTTCCATGGTTAACGTCCCCTCTTTATCTCTATGAATTATTTGTATTATTAATGCAAAAGGAAAATGCCTGTCAGAATGATGGGAGTGATTCTCATATGATTTCCAGGAAATCCCATGCCTTCAGCACTACTACCCCATACAACCCCTACCATATACTGTCACCCTCCCCCTTCCCGAGCCATTATTTCTTTTCCTCTTCCATTTCAACCACTCACCAAAACTGCACAATTACTCGCCTCCCCCATTAAATTAATTTTAATTTTATTAATCTATTTTTTGTAAATCTTCGTTTTTTATATTCCATTGTTTAAAATGATTGTCATTATTTTTGAGGGGTGAAAGTTCCATGGATTATAGACTATAAGACCTTATCAAGAGTAAAGGAAAATTCTTGGTAAGTGGTTTCGATCAATAAATATGTAACTCTTAGGTCTTATGAATGCCCTAAACAATTTGTCACGAAAATAAGAGGTTTGTTTTCATGTGACTTAAGGTGAAAAGGACGAATAATGGAAGAGTAGAGTTCAATATTTTGGGCGTAGCCCTTAAGAGCCCTGAGACCAAAATATCGTTCAAATCAATCGACTGGTGACTACTCGACTCCGTGCCACCTAGAGAATTGGCCTCATCTGATCCGGCACCTCCACATAACGGACCCTCTACAATAGCCTCTCTCATTTTTTTTCTTTCTGATTTTCGGTGCCTCACTGTCCTAATGTTTGCACATGCGCGAATAGTGCATTTGGAGCCAGTGTAAGGTTGGTCAACGTTGTATTTTGCAATGGTGGGCCTTGGCAAACCCGAACCGCCTACGCCGGCACGTCTAGGTGGCTAGGTGAATGCTAGAGAAGGCGGTATTTTTTCGGTCGGGAAAGGGTTCGTGCTTCCGAGGCTACTTCGTTCGGGCTTATCCCTTAAGAGTCCCTGGACTCAAAATATCGTTCAAATTCGACGGGTGACTACTCAGACTCCGTGGCACCTAGAGAGGCCTCGTATGATCCGGCACCCTCCGCATCGGACCTCTACAATAGCCCCTCTCTTTTTTTTCCTTTCTCATTCGGTGCTCTCGCTGTCCTAATGTTTGCAAACGGCGAATAGTGCAGTTGGAGCCGTGTACAGGTTTGTCAAAAACGCTTTATTTTGCAAACGTTGGGCCGTGGCACTGAACCGCCTGCGCCCCACTTCAGGTGGCTAGTGCACACTAGAGGAGGTGGTTTTTGGTGCGCGAAAGGTTCGTTCTTCCGGGCTACTTCTTCGTGCTTAGTCCTTAAGAGCCCTGGACCAAAATATTGTTTCAATATTCGACGGGTGACTACTCGCGGACTCCGTGCACCTATAGAGGCCTCGTCTTAATCCAACACCTCGGCATACGGACCCTCTACAATAGCCTCTCTCATTTTTTTTCCTTCTCATTTCGGTGCTCTCGCTGTCCTAATTTGCAAATGCGCAGAATAGTGCAGTTGGAGCCAGTGTAAGGTTGTCAAACGTTGTATTTTGCAAAGGGTGGGCCGTGGCACCAAACCGCCTACGCGGCACGTCTAGGTGGCTAGGTGAAGCTAGAGAAGGCGGTGTTTTGTTCTGTGTGCGGGAAAGGGTCGTTGCTTCCGGGCTACTTCGTTCGGGCTTAGTCCCTTAAGAGCCCTGAGACCAAAATATCGTTCAAATTCGACGGGGTGACTACTCAGACTCCGTGGCACCTAGAGAGGCCTCGTATGATCCGGCACCTCGGCATACGGACCCTCTACAATAGCCTCTCTCATTTTTTTCCTTCTCATTTCGGTGCTCTTCGCTGTCCTAATGTTGTTGCAAACGCGCGAAATAGTGCAGTTGAGCCAGTGTAAGGTTGTCAAACGCTTGTATTTGCAAACGGCCTGGGCCGTGGCACTGAACCGCCTGCGCCGGCACATTCGGGTGGCTAAGTGAACACTAGAGGAGGTGGTTTTTTTGGTGCGCGAAAGGGGTCGTTGCTTCCGGGCTACTTCGTTCGGGCTTAGTCCCTTAAGAGCCCTGAGACCAAATATTGTTCAAATTCGACGGGTGACTACTCGGACTCCGTGGCACTAGAGAGCCTCGTCTAATCCAACACCTCGGCATACGGACCCTCTACAATAGCCTCTCTCATTTTTTTTCCTTCTCATTTCGGTGCTACTCGCTGGTCATAATGTTGCACAACGCGCGAAATAGTGCAGTTGGAGCCAGTGTAAGGTTGCCAAATGCTGTTATTTTGTAACGGTGGGCCGTGGCACCGAACACTGTGCCGGCACGTCCGGGGTGGCCAGGAGTGAACGCTATAGGAGGCATGTTTTCGGTGCGCGAAAGGGTCGTTGCTTCCGGGCTACTTTGTCGGGCTTAGTCCCTTAAGAGCCCTGAGACCAAAATATCGTTCAAATTCGACGGGTTGACTACTCGGACTCCATGGCACCTAGAGAGGCCTCGTCTGATCCGACACCTCGGCATACGAACCCTCTACAATAGCCTCTCTCATTTTTTCCTTCTCATTTCGGTGCTCTCGCTGTCCTAATGTTTGCAAACGCGCGAAATAGTCTCCTTCAATTTCAACATTGCTACATCATGAGTATTTAATTCTTCTTCAACATTGACAGTAAAAACTTCTTCATCACGAGTATTCAATTCAACTTCAACATTGACAGTAGAAACATTACCTAGTTCTTCATTGGCTTACAGTAGTTGAGATTGAAGATGAACCTCTTCTAGATTCACGAAGTTTCCGCATTCGCTCAGCATTTTCAATTTTTGTTGGCCTCTAATTCGTCTGGTGTTTTTTTACTTAATGACTTCCTTTTTTTGACTTCGTTTTTTGTCTCCCATGATGTTTTGCTTTCGGTGATAAAAAAACGTGCCTGGAAAAAGATAGAATTTCGCAGTAATTCGTACGGTAAGGTCAGACAGTAAAAATCACATGGTAATTCGGACGTTGGGATGTGTGTAAATATGTTTTATAAAGTGCGAGCGCGCTTTATAAACCGCGAGCGCACTTTATAAACCGCGAACGCGCTTTATAAACCGCGAGCGCGCTTTATAAACCGCGTTCGCGGTATTTTTAAAAAAAACCGCGATCGCGGAGCTATTTGCCGAACCTTAGCCTCGGAAAATCTTTGTTTTTCCCCAACCAAAGCTATGGAAGGTCATTATGAAGTGCAAAATATCAAAAAACCTCAAATCTGCTCTTCCAAAAGACTTGAATCATGCTAAAAAACTGAAAACATTTCACAAAAATGGTGCCATCACGTAGGGTAGACTCTTAGCTTGTGTAAAAATATTGTTTTAAAGTGAATAGAATAAGATAAATATCATTTTATAATTTATTACTAACAATAGGTCCTTAAGACATTTTTTCCCGTGAATGTTCATGTCTATGTTTAAGACTGTAACTTTTGTTTCACTTATCAAAATATGATAAAAATTTTACCATCCCAAGCGTGGACAAATTCTATGCACCTTAAAAAAAAAAAAATTGATTTCGATATTTTTTGATATAGTTATGGCGGGCAAACGGAAAGCGCTCCATTTTCTAAATATTTTCAAACCACTTTCACCGGAAAAAATCATAAAAAAAAAATTATTCTAAAAAAATACAAAATAAAATCCATCCCAAGATAGACAACTACATCTCAACTTTTCACCAAAGGAAAAAAAAAAATAACAAGATTTGGTCATCCAAAATGCGGGCAAACGGACTACATCTTATAAGTTTTTTCGAAAAACAAAAGTAAGTCATATAATTTAAGTGTTTAATATAGCTAACTTGTCTGTTTTTTACAAAAATCAGTATTTAGAAACTACATTCCAAATGCTACGATTCATATTTATATAAATTTTTCTAATTTAGAGTGCATGTATAGCTAATAATCCCTACAAGTTGAGATTTCACTGTTTTTTGCAATATGACGTCCACGGATGACCCTATATTTGTCCATCAACTTCCTGCACTTACCCCAATAGAAGGGCCGTAGGTGCAAGGCATTAAGAGGTTCCGCTTCAGGTATACCATCCATGGAAGATAAACGATAAGCCCCCAGACCCATATTCATGAGTGATAATGTAGGGCCCATCCAGTTGGGAGCAAACTTACCACGTGACTTCTTTTGAGTGTAGTGACATTTTGATTTTCTTTAAGAACAAGATCACCAATTTTGAAGTCACGGTGCTGCACATGCTGTTATAAGCACGTTTGACATGCTCAAGATAGACCTGATGATGCTCAAGAGCATTGAGACGACGCTCATCTAATAATTTCAAGTTGTGCTACACGATTTTGACGATAATCCTCATCGGAGACAAATTCTCTGAGAGAAACATGGAGAGATGGGATTTGGACTTCCAAAGGAAGGACAGCCTCAGACCCATAGACGAGAGAGAAGGGAGTAGCACCAGGTAGGAGTACGAATGCTAGTCCGGTAAGCCTAGAGAGCAAAAGGGATATGTAAATGCCAATCCCTACCAGCTCGACTAGTTACCTTTGCGAGAATACTACGCAAAGTTTTTTATTGGATGCTTCAGCCTGAACCATTAGCTTGAGGATAGTATGGAGAAGAAAAACTGAGCTTGATATTGAAAGCGTTGCAGAGATTTCTGCAATCAGCGTTCTTGAAAGAATACCATTATCCATGATTAGCTTGTGTGGAACGCCAAAGCGACAAATGATGTGTTGATGAAAGAATCAACTATGGGCTTGGCCTTTGTTAAGAAAGAAGGATAGCTTCTACCCACTTAGTAAAGTACTCAGTGGCAGTAATGATAGAATGATGACGCTGTGAAGAACGGGGATTGATGAGACCAATAATATCAAGACCCCACTGCGAAAAAGGCCACAAATCTGCCGCAGGTTTGCAAAGCTGGACTAGGGATGTGTGTGAGATTGGAATGTTGTTGACACTTGACGCATTCTTAGTGTATTCACAACAATCTCGCTTAAGAGAAGGCCAATAATATTCCCAAACGTAAGATGCGCTCAGCTACAGCTAAACCACTAAAATGTCCACCACAGATACCGTCATGGACCTCCTGGATGGCTTTAGATGATTCATGGATTTGAGGCATCGAAGCAAAATACCCTCAAAGCCGCGTTTGTAAGAAGGCTGCCTAGAATAGTATAGCGATTGGCGCGTTGGACAAAAGACCTTCTACCATTGGAATTCAGATCTAGAGGAAGTATCGAATGAGATAGATAATCAACTATCTGTTGATACCACTCATCCTGAGTATGGGTTGTGACAACATTGATCGAAGTTAGTTGCTCAAGATGAGATGGTTGATCTAATCGTTGCACAGCCACATAAAGTCGGCGAGTCTTCGTAAATCGGGAACATAAGTGATGCCAATGAGCGCTTTGTATCTGCGATCGATTTTCAGTGTGAGGAAATGCTTGGATATGTGAATTTATCGCAAAGATGGAGTTGAGCAAGAACTATGTCCCGTATTTTTTGAAGGGATCATTCTTGCATTTATAGACCCCAAAACCTGACGCTGATTAACGATTAGTTCAGACTCACCGAAGATGTCCTATGACTAGCGCCCGAGATTAATGGCATTTTTAACGACCAAAGACAAGAGCTTCGTACTCAGCCATATATTGGTGCACCTCAAAGTTTAATTTGTGTGCGACTGGGATAGCGTACCCCAAGGAGAATCATCACAAAACCCGCACCTCCCCCTTGCTGGCATTTGATCCCTCAAGAAGAGTTTTAACTTAAATGGAGATAGACCAACATCCATTGTTGGATAATAATTCATCAGGAATTTGAGCAAGGGGTCTTGAGTTTCCGGAAGAGGACTCAGCTATTGATCTGGCAATATCCTGACCCTT
>CM034156.1:596137914-596162803 GCA_019776745.2 Taxus chinensis
TACATAAGCAATACCGTGGCACTAATTTTAGAATTCCATAAGTCCAACATTTACCTAGGAGACAAAACTTAGTATATTTATATCATAATAATATTTTAAAAGTTGAATCATTGTCACCCAGTTGAGTATCAATGGGATAATTTTGCATAAATTACTAGACAATAACATAAGGCCATATGGTTCACTTATCTTGTTTTCAAAGCATGTGTGGGAGAATGGGTCTTGTGTCTTATATAAAAACTCCTTGACAAGTAATTAGGTATAACCCCCACAGAGATAGAGAACAATATGGACCCTATACTTAATGTGTATGTGTTATCTAAGACATATGTAAAATAATATGAGCTAACAAGTGAGATCTATAAAACTAAAATAACTTGTTTATGAGTATAGCCACTTGTGTGATCACTATATTGAATAATGTGTAAATTGAAATTATGTCAAAATAGTAAGATTTATGCATTATGTTCATTCAAGTGTTGTGTGTTTCCAGTAGGGCCCATATTTTCGATGAGTAGTTACATACACATTTTTATAAGCCAACTTAATTGACACCCCTAACCATTGATACATCATTTTTTATTAGAGATAAGGTTTTTTCTTAATGAAGTTGATTGGAACTTTGTTAGTGTTGTTCTTACATTTACAAGTGTTACAATAAAGTAACTAATAATCTTCCAATTTTAATTAGAATAAGAAGAAGGCATAGAAGATCATTTCAGTTGGGTGATTAGTCATTATTTGAGAAAATATTTCAATGAATGTGTTGGATATAAGGTGAGAAAGATATCCCAAAAATAAAATCTTTTATAAAGAAATGAAAAAAAAAGGGGAAACTATAATGCAAGAGTACTGAGGCATAGGTAATGTGGAAGAGTACCTAGACTCCCATAATCTAGTATGTTATGGAAAGACATATGGAGGCGTTTTTTTTTTTTTGGGGCTATCTTATTGTATAAGAGATATGGATTGCTCATCTTGAGAATGGAGATAGTGAAAGGACAAGATGTTCTTGAAGAAAATGAAAGATATATCTATGTCATGGGAAGGGGACAATAAAACCCCAAGAAGAAACTTTTAAGAACATGAATATCAATTTTTGAAAAGTTTCACAAGAATTTGACTTTAATCCTAAGTTACATACGTAGTTACTCTAGAGCGTTGACTCTTAAAGAATCACTAACTTAGCTTAGAAAATAATTGAGTATAATGTTTTTGAAGAATCAAGCTAGTAAATGTGTTTCCATGAAATTTAAAGAAACATGCATATATATGGTTGGAACATGTATAAGATGAGGTATTTTTTTAAATGTACAAGGATAAAATCAAGACACGAAATATTTGTTTTTCCCCAAAACTGAATGAAGAATTCATTCTCTAGTATTATTATATGTGCATTTAAAAAAGAAGCTACAAAATTTGAGGTAAAGGGATCTAAGTGTAAGTTGACCACATAGAGGAATTGAAATTTTAAAAGATGAGTACTAGAGTTGTTCATTTTAAAGAAGACACATGAAAATTTTTTACATCTTATGAATGGATTGTGTATGGAAATTTAAGATGAATTTTGGGATGGTAAAATTACATTTTGTTTTAATAATGTTATAAATGTATGCTCAGGCATATCTAAAATACTATTGTGTATGTAAGAAAAAAATAACATAAGAAAAATTAATTTGATGTGTGGTTATGGATAGAGTGGATGTAGAGGGTATTCTACAAAACAAGGAGCTCTAGTGAGTACATCATTTCACAATAATACTAGTCCATAAAGAGGAAGAGGTAATTTTAAAGGAAGAGAATAATTAATAAGAGGTGAGGGAATTTCATAGGAAGATGTCGAGGTTTTGGATGTGGATTCACAAGAACTTGTTAAAATGTGGCGAAGTAGGACAAAGAGCCTTTTGTTTCCTTAGACACATTATAATGGTGATGGAAATGTGAATTTTTCATATTTACAAGTGGAAAGAAAAAGGTGTGTGTCAATGCATCAAACCCATTAACCTAAAATATGGACATTACTCATAGTGAAGAGAATATTAATGAATCCTACAAACTAGGAAAACAATTCTATGTACAAACAATTGTTTATAATTTATATCTTTAATTGGAAGGTAAGTCTTGTACCTTAATTTCAGGAAGTGGAAATAATCATAACATTATTTCATAGGAAATGGTAAAACACGATTGCATTAAACAAGATATTAAATCAAAATATAAACAAGGTTCACGATTGTTGAATGGTCATCAAATTCTTATCAATGAGACTTTTTTTGAAATTCCATATTCATGTATAAAAAGATGAAGCTCTATGTGATAACATGCCCATGGATGCTTGTAAACATTTTCTTAGGAGGATTTAACATTTTTACCACTAGTGCAACATGATGGTCATACAAATACATACACTTTTCTGTGAAAGAGGGAGTGATGCATGAGAGGAAGTGGATGCTAATACTAAGGTTATGTTTATGCAGTGAAATAAATCCCTATGTGAGGTGAAGTAATTTGATTATTTATTTTAGTGAAGTTGATAAAGAAGTTTAGCAACAAAAATGGAAGAGATAGTGATGCATGAAGTGAAGTTTATTGAAAACTTGAAATATGTCAAAATTAAATATATGAAAAACATGAAATGAGTGAGCATAGGAAAAACAAAAGTTAACTCATATATCAATCCATGATACCACAATTATAATAACCTTTTTTTGAGTCATGGGGTATAAAATTCCACATTAGAGTAACTATTAAAACTTTCTTAGAGTTAGGTTCCCCTTATAGAAAAATGAAAGTTAGCATTTGTAATGGAGAGGTGATGTTTATTGAGGAAAAGTCCACACAATCATCAATGGGGACAAAGAGGTGACCTTTATATAGGAGGAGGTGAAATAACACTTATGGACAATATTCAATATATTAAACTACATAAAGGGATATTAAGATAAAATAAACTCAATGACAATGATAGCCAAATAAACTAACATGATAAGACACCTAGATAGACTCAAGGGATATGTTGGAAAAATAAATTGAATAGGTAAAAATAAACTAAGAGCCCTGGTAGTCATGATAAAAATGGAGGGAACAAGGATACCAGGAAAATTGAGCTCTCTATAGAGGCTATGATGACCAGGATATGTCATTATAGAAAAATAGAACCCAAATTTGAAACATTTTAAAAGTAAAAATTCCATATTCGATATATAATTGATAAGGGATATCATATACTCATAAAGTAATTGCTAATATTATCTAGAATACACTTGAATGCCTTAAAAAGGCTTTGTAAAATATTGATAAATCTAGCTAGGGTTGGTATTGGAAATGGCGAAACACATATAGAATGTCACTAGATTTTGAATGTACATATGAATACTATATCTAAAGTATTTATCTAAATATGATGATAATCCTCCCTATTTAGGTGATGAAGGAGGAGTACATAAATATCACTCATCTCAAAAGGATTTAAATTCACCTGTCTTCAATATATAAATAAAAAACATATAAATCTTGTATACACAACATGGTTGGAGTTTTCATTTTGGGAAGATATAAATTAAAAAAATAAAGTATGAGTGTGGAAATTAAGGCATAATCATGAGTTAACATAATTAGTTACTAGAAAAAAGTATTCAACAAAGTATATCATCTAAGAATATGGTAACATCTATAAATGTATGACAGATTGCATGGACGAACAATATAATCATAGTAATTATCAGAATTACAAGGAAATATGTATGATGCAGATATTTGAGAAAAAACAGATGTAAGAATTGAATAAATTATCATGATAAAAAACACACTAATAAATGTGACTTGAAATGAAACGAGGATCCTCTAAGACATGGAAATATTACATGAAGACACACAACATGATTGGACCCAACATGTCATAGTTAACAAGACATTGACTTAATAATACTACAACTCTAAAATGCAATTGGTACATTAATAAGTACATAGTAAGAACAAAACAAATAAGGAAAGATGTAGCATGCAAAAAAAATGTAATATATTATTTATATGCATTTCATAATAAGTAAATAGTTTTCAATAATCATGTGGCAATTGGAAAAAATTACATAAGTAAACAATATAGAATACAAGGAAACTCTTGGAGTGTATTGTATACAAGGAAAATGCCTCAGTGAAATATATTAATTTCAAAAAAACAAAATATAAGTAATATTAGTAATTTTATAATATCAATTTATAGTGGCATAGAAATATACAACTAGAAAAATTATGCTAGATACCCTCAGTGTAGTCTGCATCCAATGGGAAGAATATCACTAGGTGATGGATAGGTAAAACTAATAATATATCTATGTCCATGATAGTATGTACCCATATTACCTACATATAAAATCTTTTAAATTGTCAAAATAATGTGCATAAACCACATATGTAAATTTAAAGATTGTGAAAAATAACAATGCATAATCTATGTACCAAAAATGAAAGCTACAAGTACGTCTTAGTTTTTTAAATTTTTAAAATGTTTGATTTTTTTTTTGCTTCATCTTGAATACTGAAATGTTAAAATAAAGTCGTCATTTTATCACATGAGGCCAAGGAAAAAATAGAATAAAGGGAAAGGACTTTGATATTCCATAGCATATGTCAACACATAACACACACCATGGTGTAATAGCTAATCAATATCAAGGAGAGTGAGGGAAAGTGATATGTCCCTAGTTGGAGATCATTGAATAGTTGGAGAAACTTTTTGACTTTCTTTTATATAGGAAATTACCTTGTTGTGCTTGAAATATTTTGTATAATATTCATATGGAAAGGATGAGTATACACTATAGGATAATGTAATGGGAGGTGAAGGATATGTTGTAATAAAAATATGATTGGATTTTTTTAACTTGAACTTGTTACAAACGTTGTTCTTGTGTAAGTAAAATAGTGAGTTTTCTTATAAGTATGATTTGTTTTACCATATGTTGTGTAGGGTAGTCATGGTAACAATTATACGCTATTATTACCTTTTTGTTGCGTATGTACTTCAAGATTCTATCCAACGTGGAAGCAATGCAACACATATTATGTATCCATGTGGGTGCAAACACTGAATTGTGTATTTGATTCATAAAAAAAATTGGGATCCACGTCGCTACCCTTATGGTTCCTACTTGTTATGGTGATAAATTTCCTTTAAGCATGTGTTGATATTTCCAATAAAATGCTTTCAATATTGTGTCCATGAGATTAAATATGTCTGCTGAAGTATATTTGAGAATAGAGAGGTGTAATTTTGTAGACATTCTCACTTGATCCATTATGAATGATAGTTCTTTGTATTGGGTGTGAGTAAATTAAATCTCATATGAATAGAGATTCAATATTTAGATTCAATATATCTTCATGTCATAAAATGTAATTATTGACCTTGTGATAACCTCATATTTTGTAAATACTAGTGAGAATTTTTATGAGATTTGAATCAATGGAATAAGAGCTAGGGGATGGTGTTTCATGATAATCCACATGTACCTCATCACAATTTTGAGTACCTGTGTGTACTATGATCATGGAAATAATACATAAAAATATTAAAATGTGCATTGGGTTACAAAACTAATTCATTGGTAGATTAATTATTAATATGGATAGTCTTGTCATAAATGAGATATTGAATTTTATGGAACATTTCGAAACATTTAAATAGTTATGTTTCAAAAACATCAATGATGATCATGTGATTATCATAGTAAGAGTTATGATCATTATTATTAGAGGTAAAGGCTTATATGAATCAATATGTGAGTGGAGTTAGAGATACAATATTTCACTCATTTAACCTTTAGAATAGCTAGTGAAGGGGGTCAACTAAATATGTGAATTTCCTCATTTAAGAAGACATGGGGGTAAGTGTTATAATTAATTATGTGAAATTGATGAATTTATTATACTCTTGCTAGTACCATTAGCATTATATTTGAAAGGTGATTGATTTATATTTTTATTCATAAACCTTAACCATTTGGAAAAGGCCATCAAAAGATGAATAATTGGAAAAAATGAAAATTTTCTTCATATTTGTAATTATGCTCTTAATTACCACTTATTTTAACTCATCTTCATCAAATTGTTTAGGAGAATTTTGTAGACACATAGATTTAGATCAAAGAAATTTTAATACTTTAATCGCACTAATGATCTTCACTCCCTCTCACTTTTGTCAATTAATGACATTTCATTATCTAACTATGCTTATAATTCACTCAGGATGCCAATTAATGACATTTCGATTAGTGATAATCCACTTAATTAGCTAATTATATATTAATTAAGCCTCTAATCTTGCATTTAACTAATAAACCTTCTTATTAGCTAAATCCCGCTTCCAGAACTTTCAAAATCTATTCCAACCCCTTCCAGATGCTCTAAAAAATATTCCTAAGCCTACTTAGGATCCTTAATTAATATTGAAAGATTAATTATATCCTAATCTAATCAAAAGTGGCATTGACTTGTAAAAGTCTATTTTGGCTTTACCATTTTTCCCATATGCACTAGGAGTCTAAACTTTCCCAAATGGAAACCTATAAATACAAGCCTAAGGCATCCCTTTCAACTTTACACCTTGCTTGTCATATCAAACACCATACTTTTGATAGTATCTGATATAAAATATATGATCTTCAAACTTACTTCCATTGTTGGAGTAGCTTTCTCTCCCTGCATCCATTCTTCATATTTGGTTAGTAGAGGAATATCTGACATGGCCTTGTAGCCATTGTTTAGAGAGATTCTTTCCCTTCTTAAAGCAAAACAACAAATCCAATTTGATTTCTATAGGATCTAACTAGGTTCACATTTAGTTTAGTAATCTAAAGAGTAAAATGGTTTAGCATGTTAGTTTGTTTTGTTCATTTGCATGCAAAGAAGTTAGTTTTCTAAGCTCTTATCTTGATGTTTTTGTTTGATCTAATCATGTCTTGAAGCTACTAGGTGCTAGTTTTAATTCTTATGACATAGTTAGTCTTTCATACATACTCATTTGGTAGCATGATGTTTTATTGGAGTAAAAAATCCACTATGTGTTTATTAGTTCCTTATTTATACTAAGAAATTTGATAAAAGGTAACACATTGATCAATATTAATGGAAAATTCAATTAGAAACTTGTTGATTGGACATTGAAATCAATAAATATACTCCTCATTAAGGTTGTATAGACATTTTAATTTGTATTTATTTGGGATTAATGCAGAGAGCTTAATTAATAAATTTTCATTTCCCACATAAGATATGGTTATAACAATATACTATCAAATATATGTTGTGGTTCAGTCATATCATTAAACAAGGTCAAGTTAGGTGATAGAAAAGACATAGGTAAAGGATAGTTGAGGATATAAAGAGATAAAGGAATATACAATATAAATAACTATAAATTGTTGTAGCATGTAATTGTTTAACACCTTATTTCATGGAAAGGAGTTGAGCTTGTATGTCTTGAAGTTGTTGGGTGCATATATCTAAACCAAGATTTGTAGTGACATGTATATAAGAATTAGAATGAATCAAGTTTCTATGGATTGAACCATGGAGTGAGGATGAAACACTAAAATTAAGTAAATTAGGATTAAGAGAATATTTTTTTATGTAGGAATATATGTGGTGGATTAAGTGTAGTCACAAAATCACACACTTACTATTACATTTATACCACCAAAGCATGTTATTTTATATATAGATCTTGAGTGAGAAAAGTATTCACTAATGACCCATCCCTTAGTCCTATCATCAGTTAATCAACCATCATCATCATTTATCTTACACAGTCATCAGTTATTTTCATAGTTTTGGTCGTCCCCCAGGGAGTTTTAGGTGTTGTTATTTGGTCATTGGTCATCTCTAGTCTTTGACTAGGGCACCTAGGGTAGTACTAGGGGCACCCATGGGTGCCACAGTCCTTAATTTTAGGTTCCCTAGTCCTGGAAATAATTGCGTAAAATTTAGAGTTTTGAGATCGGTCTTTATAATTTACCTCTCATTCCCCTAAGTACTAGTTGGCATATTGGATCATTTATGTCGAAATTTGAGCAAGATATCCCTATATAAACATAACATACTCACTACTTTATGGGAGGAATATCTACTATCAAGGGCTAGCTATCTACTAAGGAAAGGGACTGCATTTGGGCATCATTGCATCACACATGGCATAGGAAGGGTTGCATTCATTCTATTCTATCCACCATTTACATTTTACATCTATCTCTTACCCCTATCTCTACATCATTGGTGCTAGGGAACCCTAGGCACACAATTACACACACAAGCACATAGAACTACATTGGGTATGAAATGTAGTGCATATCTTAGTTATAAGTCCACCATTATGGCAGCTAATGTCAGTCTGTCCCCTTCATATGCATCTTTCTTCTTTAGGGATTTGATGCTTTATATGGGGTTTTAAGGGTCGATATTCATTGTAGGTTCATGGAGACATAAGAGAATTTATTATGAAAATCATATAACAAGGATCAAGAAATTGTGAAGATATATCGACACTCCAAGATTCAAATCCTAAACTTTTCTGAAGACCAGAGCACCCATACTACAGACTAGGTTGCTCATAGGCATCCTAGTCCTCTTCCAGGCACCCCACTCCTTTCGAGTCTTCATCTAATGTAATTTCTTGGGTCGTACCTTCAAACTCTCCTTCATCCGCGTATCATCATGTTCATTCCAGAATCACAATGAGGTAAATCATTTTTAGATTAGTACCTTATCCCACCTATTTCAATTATTTTATTTCATTTAAATATCAAATAAAATTAATTAGCATATATATTTCATTTCATATCTTTCATATTTTTCGCTCATCTAGTTCTCCTCCATTTGGTGCTCATGCCATGGTACGTCCACCATCACAATTTTTTACTCATACACACTCTCCACCGCATCCATACACTATTGCATCATCAAATCCATCACATTCACTTTATTCATATCACCCATTGCACTCACCGCATCACGTTGCTACTTCACATTGGCTTACACAGGATACCACCTTCGTGCCCACCATCACAACTCCATATGACATTCAATTTGGAACATACTTGCATGCTTCTTCCATCCCACATGCTTCCACCACCTCATGTCACCTTGGTATTTGGTATGTGATTTATATACCCTTACCTCTAATGAGGAACTTTTGTTCTTACAGTTCTTACATGACCGTTGAGGGTTTTTCTCTAATAACCTTTCATCATGTTCTCTATCGTTCATCTAGTGCACCTAATCATTTCCACATGACACACTCTTTCTTTTCATGGTTCATTATTGAATGCTTAGGGGTCTTAATTACATGAACCTATTCATCCATACACTAGGGGCATCATCCATTGTCCCCCTTGTTTCTCACACTAACATATTACACTTACATTATATTATCACGACTCACATTCATCACAACACGTTATCTCAATAATCATACATTATATATTTTTTACATTCATTATACTATCATCATCATACTAATTACGCATTACAAATTTCATTCAATAAATGTTAACAGTATAAACACATATCACATACATCCCAACACTAATCACCAAATCATACATTATCAATCACATTACCACATCACTACACCATAAAATACACTCATCATATATAAATCACGTATGTCCATACATATTTAGCAAATACAATCATCATTGGGGGGAAAATCCCTTGAATCATATGCAAATTTCCAAATCACACCTCATCATCACTATCGCTCTCGGGTATTGCAAGAGCCCTAGAACTAGATGCCTCGCCACTAACTTTGTTCCTCTGTTCACGCCCTCAATATCTCTCCACTTTCCTAAGTAATAAGGTGTATTCGTAGACTACTCAGAGAACTGACGCTACAATCCACATATCATGCAAACACATCCTGTGCTAAGGGATCACCACCCAAAGCCACTTGGGATCATCGATTCTCCTCACATGCCTCATCCCTCTCTGGAGTCCATGGAAGTGCACTTCCAATATGCTTATGTTACTTTAATATTCAGCTCATTCATGACCTCCAAAGGCATGACATTGCATGATGCCCCTGAGTCAAACATACAATTGTGGAGCAGCCTATCCTTGATGATCAGAGTGGTGAAGAATGGACCCACATTCAGCTGAGAGTCTACCAAGGATGTCCCTAGATAAACCTCAAGTGGTTCAACTAGCTCTTCTGATGCTGATGGTGTCTCAGACTCTTCAATAACTAGAGGATTCTCTAAAATATTCACATTTCTTCCTAGGGCAGTCTTCTTTTCATTCAATCCCAAGTATTCAAATGCTCTCTTCTTGTTCTCAGGAATCATAAGCAACTCAACAATTGGAACAGAGACTTTGATTTGACTTAAAACTTGGGCAATGTCATATGGGACATTCTTGGGCAAGGCAATTTTGGAAGGAAAGCTAGTACACTCATTAGGTGCTATAAGAATTTTGCTAATTTGAGCATGAGGAGGGGTGTGATTTTTTCTTGGAACTGCAGGGCCTTTAACAAGTGCATCTTTCTTAAGAGCCTCTTTAGGAATGTTTGAAAGTAGGGGAGATTTTGGCTTGGCTTGAGGCCCTGCACCTTTGACAACCCTACTCCTTGTGGTATATTCCTTCTCTTGGGCAAAAACAACATTAATTAACAATTACCTATCTTCCTCATATGGGATTCCTCCATCATACTTTTTTATCATTAAATCCCTTAAATATTTAAATTCATTATTGGGAAATTCAAAAGCTTATATATAATCTACTTCTAAAGTATGAGAGAGAGGAAGAATAAGCACCCTATGAATGTAGTCCCAAAAAGTGGCAATAGTTCTAGCACTTATCACCTCAGTTGAGGTTGCCCCTTGTTGTGAGCCAGTGGAGCAACCCATCATGAAAACATCATCATCATTGTCATCATCAGCTTCTTCTTCTTTTTGCTGATCTTCTTCATAAGGAGCATGGGGCATGAAACACTTGTTACACCAATCAATGATCTTTTTCTCTTCCATTAGAGTAACTCTAGCAGCCAAAGGATCAAGCACCATTCTATTTTCTCTACCTTGAGGCTGCCTATTTCCAAATCCAACAGGGCCTTTACCTCTATCATCAGTTCTTTGATGATTTGTAAATCTGTCTTGTCCCTGTTGCTTGTGTTGTCCTTGGGAACTCTTCCCAACTCCTTTCTCATCTCGAGCTAGTTTGAAGGAGATCTCCTTGACAGCCCCTACCAAAGTATTCACAACTTATTCCAAGTCAATAGCCTTGATTGTCTGAGGTTTTTCTAGGTTAATCAGCTTCACACCATCCCTCGTAGGAGGTTTTCCTATTGCCTTGATATTATTCTCTATTTGTAGGGCCATAGTGAATGTTTTCCTCAAATTGGTAGGGTTCTTATCCCTCAAGTAATAAGCATAGCCTTTTTATCAAATGCATTAGTATATTTGATTAAACATGATTCATCACATGGCCTTATCTTGAAAGGCAATCTCCTCAAGGTCTTATTGAACCTTGTGTCGAAATCATGTACTGACTCATTGGGATTCTTCTTGATATTTTCAAACTCTAATAGAAGAAACCTAGGGTCAGTCCTATCACCATATTGTAACCTAAATGCATTGTTCATCTCAGTCCAAGAATCAATAGATTTATCTAGAAATTCTTTGTACCAGTCCCTTGCATCCTCCTCTAGAGCGTGAACAAACAATTTGATGTATACATATTCATGTTCAATCTTAAAATCTTACATCATATTGAGGAAGATCTTTAGATGTTGATCACCAATTATGGCATTGTTTACCTAGAACTTTTGAAGTTTGTTCCTCACATCTTGAGGTACTGCATTTGGATAACCAACCATTCCCACAAAATTTATAGGTCCAAAGGTGTTTACAACAAATGGGGGTCTAGGTGGGGGCTGAGTCATATTGATTCGAGGAGGTGAGCTTAGAGGGGTGAAAAATTAATAAGGGGTAGAGGGTCCTTGGAACACAAGAGTGTAGCTTTCAAAATGGACACCCTCTAAAGGCCTTGCTTCTTGGAAATCCCTATCAACTTTAGCAAAGACAGGTGCAAAATGTGAAGTAAATCTTTCAAAATAAAATGAGGGCCCTTCTCTAGTTCGATAATTCAATTCCACAAAGAGGCTACCTGATTTAGAGTCACTTGAGCAGCAATCTTCAATGATAGGCTGATCACTTTCATCAATGGATATCCCCCTTCTTGCCTGTTGATCCCCTACAACTCTCCAGGCTCTTCTTCCTTCTGACTTTGCTTTTCTTAACTCAGGAAACAATGTCCTAGCAGGATCCCTAGCAAAGAAAGATCTTCTTCCTTCCAACTTTGAAAATATTAGAAACAAATCTTACTTGACAGAGGTTTAAGACATGGGTCCTTATCATAATCAGATCAACAGGGAGTCGCCACTAAGGATTTCCACCTTAGTTGTACAGATGCACTAAAATATGTTCTGTCAAATGTCTGTCAGGACTTATAAACTAGAAATGAAAGCTCTAACCTTCCTTTACCAATTTTTTTTCAATGAATACTAGTGCAAAACATGTAGAGACTAGAAAGTTGCACACAACACTTCTAACTTGAAACTTCATACAGGGTCGAACACAGGCTAGTATTTAAAATGGATTTTTGGCACTTTAAAGCATACAAGAAAAGTTTGCCAAGGTCTAAGTATGAACGGTATCACAATGTCCCTGTAAATGGAACCACTGATATTGGTGTTATTGATGGGTCAAATAGATATGAACCAGCAGTGAATCAACAAATTAGTCTCAACGGTGCAAATTATTTCCCAGCAATGGCGCCACTGATGTTGGTATCCAAATTTGTTCTCCTTTTCAAGCCAAGTAGCAATATAGATTCAACAGGGATCTTAGAGGTAGATAGATCATAAATATATGTCGTTTTGTAGCCAGGGAGGAAATCTAATTGTCTCTTTGTTACTTGGGTTTGTGGAGAGATGGATAGCACCTTAAAAGGATGTGATCTTATCCTAACTATTTTAGGTTGTGCCTTTCAACCAAGGTAAGAGAACCTATTTTGTAACATCTGTTATTTGAATGGGATACAAATGCCTTTCTTTTGCATAAATTTTTTGAAGGAGACCTTGGGGAAAATATGATCAACACACCAAATTTGACTCTCACGAGTTGTCACTTCTAGATTATGGAGATATTTTCACAACAAGACAAAGTTTACTAAATAAATTTGAGGTCCTGATCTGTTATGCATACTTTAGCAAATGGAATTTGGTCTTGTGTGGGTATATAGAGCAAAAATAGGGGTAGTATGGGTAGGATTAGTTGTTTTTTTTGAATAATTTTTTTGGTGGGAGGTGAGATAGGATGAACTTGACTCACCAGGTCCTTGAGAGCTTATGAAAAATGGAAAAATTCAACCAAAAAAATGCCACAAGAGTTAAAATGTTTCTTCAACTAGAATATGTGCTTCAATGGAGGCCCAAATTAGCACTCTTTCACATAACCTGTGGGATCCTATCACGAAATCTCAAGTTAGAGAACCGAATAAAGCACCAAGATTTAAACAAAATCACGTATGAGGTACACCCAAAGGCTTATAGATAATCTCTATCTACAAAATGATAGAAAAGTGATTTTAAACCATTTATATCACTCCCAGATGAAGGCTCTTCTGAGAGATGAAATTGCAGATGCCACTAAACTATCACAAGGATTGAGACCTATGTGATTGGACCATATTTTGATACAAGATTGTAATAGAAACAAGAAAATGACTCTCATGCATTCAGAGATGAAATAAATACACTTTACTCAAGATTAGCACAGAATAACTCAAAGTTTGATCAAATTTTTTAGCAAGGGAAAGTTTCAAGAACAATCTCAAAGCTTTTCAATGGCTGTACACTTGTAACCACCTTGACACGATCAAATTTGACACAAAGAGAGATATACAAGCTTCTTAGACGACTTCTCAAAATGGATGGGCTCTGTCAAGCTTTTTCTACTAGAAAAAATCAGTCCTGACCTTTCCAAAAACTCCCAACCATTTTGCATGATGAATTCATGCCATTTATAGCATTTACAATAGACCCCTTTTCTCCAAAAAGATGCAAACATTGAGTGCTAGCATCGTAGCCATGATCACGATTTCAATTCCTAGAATCAAACCTGCAAGAAGTTACCAGGTGCTCGAGGGTAAATTTCTTCGATTATCTCCCGTATTCAACTCCTTTCTTGGGAAAAACATGCTTCCATCCATTCGCCAACCACTTCCGCCCCTAATATGTCAAATCCATCTCTTTGCGTGCTCAGGAGAAGAAAAATGGAAAACCAGATCGAGCCCGATAGATTCAAACCATTTTAAATGTGCAAAAGACGTCTCCATATCTCTCTCCACCAAACTCTAGATATCAAAATTAACTCGCTCCTTTGTTTGGCATGTACAAAATAGAAAGAAATGATGAAGACTCGCACTTCTAGGAGCTTTACAGTGAAAAGGGGGGGAAAATAAGTTTTAGATGCTCATCTACGGTTGATCTTTGATTTCAATTTGAGCCATCCACATGGAATATTCAATAACAGGCTCGGAGGCTTCTTTTTGATTTTTTCTCGGACCCTTTTGAAAAAATGTAAAAAATTTACATTTTGCTCCACACCTCTCGCTTCTAAAAATGGGCCTGACACGTGTCCTGAGGTGAGTCCTAGAGGAACCGCGGAAAAATTCTACCATTTGACTCTCTTTTGGAAAAAGGAAAATTTTCCAAGTGTCTTCCGCATAGCTCCGCCCATCTGCTTCAAGTTTCTAATGTGGGTCCCAATGGAGACCCCGGTTCTTTTTATGCCTTTAACTCCTTTTTCCCTTAAAAGGAAAAATTCTCACTTTTCCTCTGAAAGCCCGCACCTCCATCGTTGACTGGGAGCAAGATTTGACCTTTTCCATCGGGCCCTTGGGAGTTTTGATACTTTGAGTTATTTGAATACAAAAGGCAAAATTTCCAAGTTGCCCCTGATGATCCGCCTTCTCGCCCCTTTGACCATAAAAAATATTTTCACTTTTTCCTTTATCGAGGCTCACAGGCCATTTTTGATATTTTAAACCCTTTTGAGACGAAAGGAAAAACGTTCAAGTTACCTCCAATGGTCTGCTTCCCCGTCCCTTTTGACTTTTCCAACTTCCACATGTCACAATGGCGCTTCTTGAGATTGTTCTCCAAAATTTGAGAGCCCGAATGAGCGTGATCTCGCCACGTGTCTTGCTCCAGATAAAGTTTGTTTGAAGGCTTGAAGGTCAACGGAAGGTGTCACTGTTTCAAGCTCCGTGGCAGTCTTTCTTTAGCCATTGAAAAGTCCATGCAAAAATATAAAGTGAGCGGAGTGCCTCCACGTGTCTTCTCATGGCGTTGCTCCAAGGCCAAACCCAAAAGTAAATCTTCAAATGAGCGTTATTTCTCCACGTGTCCTGGACTTCCCAAAAACTTTTTGAAATTTTTCTAAGTATGGGAAACCCAGCGGAAGCCTCCACGTGTCCTCCCGACGCTACTTCAAAGCTAGACCAAAAAGTAGATTCTCAAATGAACGTCGTTCCTCCACGTGGAAACATTTTTAAGTTGAGGATTTTGATATAGAATTTTCGAAGTATCCAGACCGAGCCACATCTAACTAAAGGATGACCATTTCTTCCCTGTTGATGAAATGATGTAAATTTGACTGGGAGTAATGCTTGTCAAATCATAAAATACAGAGAAACGACCATTTGAGCCCTAAAAACAAAAATTTTATTCAAGGACAGAGAGTTTAGAAATGTTGGCAAGGCTCAAATACGTTCCTCAGGGATACATCAATTCATTTTATCTTCAAGTATCTGGGGCAAAAACGATAGAGATGACAATAGATCCTGACTGTGGAATATGGAGAAAATGGGAAAACGTGAGTTTTGAAGGAACAGAGCACGAGAGGCCCAAAATACAGATCTTTTCAAGAGGAACAAAGGAACAAGGAGACAAATACGGACCCATACATGATCTTCGACCCAGGATCAGATTAAAAATGGCAACAAAGATCTGACCAAGCACAATACGGGGAAGGAGATAATGATAGAGGCCATGAATCAATAAACTTTTGAATGTCACAAATGGGACGATACTAGTTTTGAGCACCAACAAGTAGTATAACTTTTGTAACAAATTTATGTTGCTAATTTATGGGCGCGCATGACTTATGGTGCCAGTATTATGTATGTATGAAGCTTCTATATTTTACAACAATTAATATATGGATCTTTGTGTTTGGATATTGATTGTTGACACAATTGTTGATGATTTTTACATGGTAAAGTTAATCTTGATTCTGGTATGAGTTAATCTTGTTTATGATTGAGATCTAGATCTGGTTTATGCATTGCAATATAATTAATTATCTGTTATGGATATGGAATATTTTTTTGATCATGCTAACTCCTTGAACAATCTGACATAAAAATGCCTAGTACCCTTGTGCACTTCAAGTGAGCGCTCAGTTCAGGATGAGTTATGTGTTAGCGCACCTTGGGCTTTTGTGGGTAAATCTGGACTACATAATACTTACATTTCCCCTAAGTGGACTTATGTATAGTAAATATAAGGAAAAAAATAAAACCATTCCCCAATGTGAAGATGTAAATTGAAAAAAATGTAAACATTATTTTCTCGAGACTAAAAAATGGATATAAGGCCCCAAGTAGGGAAATGTATGATAACATAATCTTAGTAACATGAGAATAATTCCCATGAAAGGGTTAAATAAAACAATCTGGGTCAAGAATGAAATAATAGAAGGCCATAGTGTGACAAAGGTATAATCATTGTAGGATCGAATAATAAAATGATAATGTCTTAAGTAAATCAATATAAATCATATAAGCACAATAAGAAAAAATCCCCAAGGTAGGGAAGGTATGAATAATATTGTCTCAAAGAATAAGAATATTTCTTTAAAGATCATAAATGTAAAATTATAATGGAACAAATGTAATATACCTTAGTGGGAAAGATAAAGTTGGAGATAACACAAATAAAAGTTCCTTTCCAAAAAAATATGCATGATATAAATCATGGAAAATATAAATAAGAACACAAAAGTTATGAGCACCATACATATCATGACATTGTATGGTAGATGAATAGTAAAAATAAAGAAGGATATTAAAATTGGAAACAAGCAGATTATATGCAAAAAAATATTTAATAAAAATAGTTCCAAGATACAAAGACCAATTAATGAAATTGAACGAAAGAACAAGAGGATAATGGATGTAAACTAAAAAATAAAAATAATTAAGATTATTTTTTGCTTTCCTACAAATTGTATCAAATTTTGTGTGCTTAAGGACATTTTTCTCTCATAATTGTTATGTCATTACTTTAAAGTTTTCCTAGGAATTGCATATGGGATAAAAGCAAAATCAATCAAGGGTTTTCCTTGAAACAACATTGAAAAATAACTAAAATGACTTAGAATACACACACACACACACACACACACACACACACACACACACACACACACACACACACACACACACACACACACACACACACACAGAGCATGTCTACAAAATGTTTATTTGTTGTTTATGTTTTCTCATTAGGCTTAAGGTGGAACCAAGAAATGAAAATCAATTTTTTGCAAAATCTACATGAAGCACAATACATAACATAACCTAGAGGTAAAAAAATTATGTGTACAGAATGATGATTTTGTAATTCCATTAATATGGAATTTCTCTTTGAAAAACCTTTGAGATAAATATCATCCCTCTTCATTTATATTACCAAGTATCAAGTGAGATACATCAGTGAATTTTTCCATAACGACCAAAAGAGAATCATGTAAAATCTTGGAATTTGCTAATCTAGTGATGAAATCCATTGACACTGCTTCCCACTTATGGTGGGAGATCTCAAGGGGATAACAATTTCCTATTGGATGATCATTCTTAGCTTAGACTATGACATTATGTATGTATTAATCTACATAAATGGTTATATCCTTCTTTCAAACCTAGCCAAAAGCACATGTTTCAAGTCTACATACATTTTAGTGAATCTATAAGGTGGCATCATTGGCTTCTTTAAAGATATTTATTGGCACACATTTTATATTATTATAATGACCTATGTACACTAACCACACAAATAATAAATGGAAAACACCACACATCCATAAAAAATATTATCATCCAAACATAAGCTTAAGAGTCTTATGTAAGACATATAGTTAGAGAGAACTTTATACTTTTTAAAAAAGAACTCATCATCAATATTACTAAGGATTAGTTCATAAATATAAAATCTATAACTAAATATTGAGACAATCATGATCTACAGAAAACATAAAACATAAACACCACACTTAATGCACAAACAATGAAAACAACTCAACATATATATCTCATTACAAGTAAGAATAAACTCATAGATACTCATATATTCAGGTTCACTTATAAACATCTATATGTCAATATAATTATCAAAGATCAATCTATAATGCTAACAAATCCTTAATATTAAACAACTCGCACATGACCCTAGTGTAGATACCCAAATAATTTACAAACCTTTTTTTCACAATGTTTATGTCATATTTATGCATACTATGTATTAATTATAATAATGTAGATTATTAAACATCTCCACAACAACTTCACATCCATACGTTTGAGATTACCTTGATTTCTAATGAATACATGCACCCTTTTTTAATTCTCTATCACATATTCTAAGTCAACGATAGGTGTGAGAACCCTAGACATGTTTATTCATGAGCCTATCTTGGACCCAAAAAAACCTCTCATATGTTGTGTTTTTATTCAAAATTTTGAGGGAAATTGATTAGATGTAGACCTACTGGTAATTTTGCATTTTTATTAAGCCATTTATGCATACCAAGATGGGTTAATTAATTTAAATTTATTTTTTATAAAAAAAAAATCCATAAGGGTATTGTAAGGATAAGGGATATACTCCTAGAAAAAATCGACTATATATCTAGTCTCAATAACACATTTTCATCTATTTCAATTTGAATATTTTTACAACTCAACGTTAAATTGTTGCACCAAGTTGGGCATAGGAACAATATTTAGGAAAACATGCATAGAATAATGAAACTCCTAACATTCAACTCTTAATGTTTTCATAACCTCCAGATAGGTTAGTTACCATTACAATTTTCCTTATATATGTTCGAAATTGAACCAATCTTCCATTTCAAACTTTTTTAGATTTCATTGCCAACTAGACTATAATTTTTATGTGTCTTGATGGCTATCTTCCACTACTATTTTTTGAGCATTATAAGCCTCCTACTTCATCATCTAAAATATTTTCAATTTGATTTTCACCATTATATTCCTTGATAGTTGTTTTTAAAATTTTAGAGAGATCCATAATATTCAAATCTCAACATTCACATGATTTGGATTATAATACAACTACCCCATTATCAACCTAGATTACTATTTCACAATTTTATTTAATAGATCTACTTCTTTAATTTTATGCACACAATTTTCTGAACTTGGTCTTTAATTTTGAATACACAACCTACATTTTATTTTTACTGTTACGAAACCTCACACCCTATAGAAAAAAAAAGCATAAGCATTCAATATCAAACAAAATTTACAAAGAAAAAGATAAAATAAATCTACAATTCACACCAAACATGCAAGAGACAAAACACATATTTACATGGTAAGACCCTAGTTGATTGCTTAGGGAAACATCCATGGTACAAGATACCAATATTTTATTAACTCAAGATGAACATATTACATGAAAAATCATTAAGATCTATTTTGGATCTCCACAAATATAAATACATATAATTAGAAAAATACCATTATGATTCCTCCTAAAAATAGAGTGGAAAAATGCCATTAGGATTTTCCTTTCTAAAAATTGAATCCACTGGTGGAATTCATCTTTCTAGAAATAGGGAGTTTGACTCCTTTAATTTTGGCTTCGGGGGACCCACACCTAACCCCCACCAAGCCATTTCCCACCCCCCACCCATGACAATACTGGGGGGTGTTGGCTCCACACACCCCCTATTAAGAAGTGAGCTGAAAAATTATGCCGCAAAGGGATCCAACATTTAACTTTGTTGTCACATATCTAAAAGTTACCCCTTATGGTTTAAATATTTAAGGTTGATTCAAAATCTTAGTGTTTTATAAACTCTAATTCATACAAATATTATATTTTATGAGATATTTGATTAATTTCATGTTTTCATCTTACATTATTTAGGAAATCTATATCATTTATAACTACTAGGAGAAGTTCTATCTTGAGTGGCATTTCTATTTTCATATTTAACATCCTTTATCTCAATCACACGTAAAATAAAAATGTAGATGATTCTAATTCAAGCATCATGGTTACTCCGTTGATGTAAATATTCCTGATGATGTACATGTCAAAGTTATGAAGTAATACTTATAAGGATAGGAGATAACGATAACGTGTTCTATCCTGATGAAATGGGTCAATCACTTTATATCCTATCAGTAAGAAAAAGAGGCATTGTTAGGAAATCCCCACTTGAGGAAACACATGTTGGAACATCACATGATTCTAATCTTCATTTGATTGGATATATTTCCAAATTGATTTTATAAACTAAATTCCAAAATATTATGCACCTAAAATAAACCCAAGTATTCCTTACACCTATAAGTATTCCTACTATGGGGGCCTCACCAATATCTTCCTTAATGATTAACTAAAATATGGAAATGTATTCTATATTCTAAGTTAATCTAAATAGTGAACAACAATGGAATAACTGAACTGAAATGAAATATGAGGTTAACTAGTTTTATTTGATATTTAAATGAAATGAAATAATTGAAATAGGAGGGATAAAGGTACTAACCTAACAAATTACTTACCTCATTGTGATCTAGACTGAATAGGATGATATGTGGATGAAGGAGATTATGAAGGTACGACCCCAGGAAAATTCAGGAAATGGATAGGCCTGATTGGACTAGGGTGCCTATGGGTGCCCTGGTCTATAGTATGGGCACTCTGGGTCTGTAGCAAAGTCAGGATTTGAATCTTACACTGTTGATTTTTCTTTGCAATGTCTCGATCCTTATTATATGATTTTTTGCAGTAACTTCACTTATGTCGCTATAAACCTATAAGAATATCTACCTGTTAAACCCCATACAAGACAATCAAATCCATAAAAAATAGATACATATTAAGGGGTCAGATTGACCTTAGCTGCACAATGGTGGACATATAACTCAGCATTGCACTACATTCCAACCCAATGGTAGTTCTATGTGTTTTGTGTGTTAATTGTATTCCTAGGGTTCCCTAGTGTCAATGATGCAGAATTTAGTGGGAAATAGCTAGATGTAAATTCAAATGGTGGATGGAATAGAATGAATACAACCCTTCCTATGCAGTATGTGTGATGTAATGATGCCCAATGCATTCCCTTTCCTTAGTAGATAGCTATCCCTTTATAGTAGATACTCTGCCCATAAAGTAGTGAGGATGTTAATTTTATATAGGGACATCTTGTTCAAATTTTGACACTAATGACCTGACATGTCGACTAGTACCTAGGGGAATGAGAGGGAAAATTATAAAGACTAGCCTTGAAACTCTAAATTAGAAGCAAGTGTTTTCAGGAACAGGGTGAACTAAAATTAAGGACTGGGGTGCCCACGAGCACCCTAGTACTACCCTAGGCACCTTCGTTAAAGACTATCTAGATGACCAATGACCGAATAACGACACCTAAACCTCCCTCAAAGATGACCCATAACTATGCAAATAATTGATGACTGTGTAATACAAAGGAAGCTGATGATCGATTAACTGAGGATAGGACTAGGGGATGGGTCATTAGATGAATAATTGTCTCACGTGAGATCCATATATAAGTAACATGCTTTGGTAGTATAAATGTAATAGTTAAGTAGGTGATTTTGTGACTACATTCACTGCCATTTTAATGTTGGTGAGCAAGAAAGCTTGGTAACATAAATTAGATAGAGATGCGTACTTGAGAAAAACCCCAGATAATCCCATGTTGTGGTAGAAACATGCAGATGTAGTAGTAAAATAATGTTGAAAGAACCATAAAGCATGTTTGAAACCATGAATCAACGGGCTGAGCCATGCAACGTAACGAAAATCATACTAGTATGATGAAATTGCACTAGATGAGAGTGATGATTTGTAATGTATGATGGTTTTGAATGCGTAAACAGTGGTGATAAGATGGGGAAGGGAGTGATAAGTTCCCTACCTAAAACATGGTGTATATGGGAGTGGTATAGGAAAGGCACTCTTTCCCCCCACCTGTGTTGCCACAATGTGATGGATTCCAAGGTAAGTCATCTAGAAGCAAGCACAAAAATGATGGCTTCTAAGTGAGGGTCATCTAAAAGCAAACACAAAATGTAGAATAATTCCCAAGCTAGGTCATCTTGGGAGAGAAATGGATGAGTCTCCCCAGGTTAGGTCATCTTGGAGATTGCATGTAACCTCCCAAGTTTAGGTCATATGGGAGGCCAATTGGCGTTGTAATTTGGTATTGATTTACTAATATGAATTTCAATGGTTAGAAATTGCAACATGTTTGATTGATTAATTGATTGATTCGGTTTAGTAGCTCATAAAGAGGTTTTACGCTAGTTGCCCCCCAAGTTAGGTCATTAGGGGGAATCGATAGAAATTGGTGAATGATCTCATATAAAATAGTTTTAATCTCTTATTTCCCCCAGTTTAGGGTCATTAGGGGGATGTCATGAAAATGTTACATATAGAAATCATATATTTGTTTCCCCATAGTTAGGTCATTAGGGGGAGTCGATGGTGAAATGTTGCGATAGATTGGTGTCGTAAATATTTGGAAATGAGGAGTTGGTGGTGTTTCTTAATTGCATGGTACTATAAGGGTAATTACATTGAATGACCACACTGATTCCCCCCATTCAGAAAAAGGGGGGAGTGATGATAAAGAATGAATGCCAAGGTAAAAGTAAAGCAGGAAGGAATAGATAGAAAGTGATAGAATAAGAAAAAAACGTGGGTATGAAGTGGATGACAAAAATTCAAGGAGATCGATAACACACCTGAATGTGTATGTACGGTGGTAGGAATAATTCTAAAAATAAATCCACCAACGAGGTGTAGATAGGTAAAAACTCTCTAAGATATGAAAAAACAATGGGATTGTGGTGTGGTATTGTTGTGTGAATAAGTGTGAAATAATGACTATATAAATTAGGTGAACAAGTAACAGAAGAAGCGAAGTGAAAAAAAGTTGTTGAATCACTTCATTTTGTGTTTAGTGAATGTGAGATTGAGCACTAAGTGAGTGAAAATGTAGCAAGTGAGAACAACACGTCCTAGTCAGTTTGAGAGGGTAGAGCAATCATCGTAGCATCGCGCACGACCGTAGAAATTGTAAGTGTATTGATTTTTCAAAAAACATATGGTTTAGTAGTCAGTTGTATTGCATTTTTGAAAATTTGAGATTTTAATTTTCTCAGATTTAGACCTGGACAATAATGGTGAGGGGCACTAGTGAACCTTGGGATAAGAGTGCCATATCTCGGCACTCATGTCCTACTTTGGAGTGCCCCGGGCTGTATCTGAGCCGCCTGGTCCAGAAGGTGTATGTGGCCTAAATGGTGAAAATCATGTGTAATGTAAAGTAAGGTGATAAAGGAGTGTGTTTTTGTTTTGTTGAGAGTGTTATAGGAACGTTGCCTGTTTGTTGTCAATTTTGTTGTGTGTGGCAGAGTGATATTCACTCGAGGAGTTTGTGGTGGGTGTCATTTGAATACTTTATTGGATTTTGGCTTCATTGATGAGTGGATGTGATGGATCGTTCCCGGCCATATGTAGAGAGCACGGATGGGGTATGTTCCCCATATATGCCTATGCTAACTGGCATTATGCGAGAGATGGTGTGCAGATACGTGTCATTTTGGTTACCAATAGGGGAGATCATGTTACTATTTGGGAGGAATGTATTGTATATTGTGGTTTCCAATTGTCGAGAGAGAGTCAGTTATGCCAATGAAAGGTAGTTTACTAGCGGAGACAATACATTTTGGGGACTCAAGTAACTTCTGAGGCCAATACAGTTTAGATGTTATTCTAAGTATGGTGTTACACCCTGGCCGGAATTTCATTACATTGGTGATTGTTTTCATCTATTCAAGTGGAGGAGGATGTTGGCATCTTGTATAAGATTCATGATATATGTGGCGTATAGAGGATGAGAGTACTAGATATCATGGGCACCATTTGTATTGGTCCACTTATATCGAGATCTATACCAATTTACTCATGATGAGTGGGCGGTAGGGTAAGAGCCATGACATTTTACCTGTATGGTCGTATGAGCATGAGTAGTGTTGAACCCTTGGAGTTCCACGAGGAGATTGGGCGAGGCTAGAGATATATGTGAGGAGGTGGGTTCAATATTCATGGTCATAGGATAGATACAGATACTACAGGCACGATATATAGAATGGGGTCCTGAGCGTTACATACTCGAGGCCATACACACTATGGGGATACTAGAGGATGTTGTAGATTTACGGTGTATTCAGAGGACCATGGTGGCAGATTAGAGGATTGATTCCCGGTGTGGCCCAATATTTTTCGGTGGATAGAGTATCAGACGTTTAGTCATGGCTTAGGATGTGGCCCCCAGATCCCTATATATGGTTAAAAGTAAAAGAGCACCTCACGAGGGTCTGATCTAGACTAGAGCCCACAACAAACCAGCTATCACCTTTTGGGTTGGATGAGAGAGACACGGTGATATGAATTGACGATGTAGATGATGTAGGTTTACACAAA